>JAJJMA010235272.1:59809-83605 GCA_023529015.1 Papaver nudicaule
CACCCCCAACTAGGACTAAAATTACTCGTCTGCATCAAAAATGGATTTATTACGTGCATGTGAAAAGAAAGTCCTAGAATGCACTCCTTAAGCTATTAAGAAGAGTATCTCTCTTTGAAAAAAAGACCGTAACATAGATCCATATCGTCCTTAGTAAGAAACGATATGGAAGAGAAGAAGAAAGTAAAAAGAGTAACGGAAAGATAACAAAAATGGTTTGCATATTAGGAAACTCTAAATAAACACCTTGATTCAAAACTGAACATAAAAGTGCTCAAATAAAGAAAACAAAAATATGACTAAATTTACTCATATGCATAAAAAATTTGTTTATAACAAAATGCATCTAAAAGAAGGTCAAGATGTACTCCTAAAGCTAATAAGGAGAGCTGCTTCTCTTTGATCAGAAACAAAATAAAAAGCTACAATAACATAGGTAAGTGGCATAGAACGACATGGAAGAGAAAAAAAAAAGTAAAGAGAGTAAAAAAAAAACAAAATGGTTTTGACATTATGAAACCCTAAACAAACTCCTAGATTCAAGACTGAACAGAAAAATGCTGAAATAAAGAAAAAATAAAAAGATAACTAAAATTACTCACAAAAGGATTACACTCAAGCACTTATAAAATGTACCAAAATACCGAGGCAAATATATACTCACCATTTCAAGAGCACAAGCAAACCCAGGACCCTGGGAATCATACATCCTCTCCGCCGGACCAACACCAACGAAAAGATGGGACATGTTTGTACTCAGATCAACATCGAGTGGATATTTCAGGGGATCTCGAGCATGTTCATCGAAATGAGCAGCCAAGTCTTTGGCACATTCACTCGATCTTCCACCACTTTGAAGCCTGTTTTTGAATTCCTCGCTTGTGTAATACTGCCTGTACAGATGAGCGAAGGAAACAGGTCCAGAAGTAGATGCGCCACCAGGCTGGGAAAATGGGTGAAAACCTTGATATCGAGCCGCGACGCTCGAACCACCTCCTAAAGTAGCATTCGTGTCATTGATCTCGATGTATGGCCCCTCTAGTGGCAACTTCTTCGATGGTTCACCAGAGATCTTGATCTTATTCTTGTCCGAGGTAGAACCAAAATGAGCATTTACACCAGAGGCAAAGGCAGAGTCGGGATTCTTGATAGATGATCAGATTCACCTTTGTCAGTTCGATCAGCATCAGACCGAGGCAGATCCCCAGATTTGACAATCTCATTATTCTTCGAGGGCTTCTCGTTCTTATCACCTTTTTCCTCATATTTCTTTTCATATTTATAGTCTTTTCCTTTACTTTCGTCACTCTTTTCTCTCCCATTTTTCTCATCTTTCTTCTCATCATCCTTCATTTCCCTTTTCTTCGGAATCTTTTTAGAAACAGTCTTATTCACACCAGTGATGGTAAAACCGGGGAGTAGATCTGTCTGGTTCGACCACAGGTCCTTATCTCCTTCGCCCTTTAGAATAGCATCTAATCTATCAAAAAAAATATAGATACAAGTATTCATACCTAAAGCATAGCTAAGGCAAGTGGTGTTTGTTACCTGCTCGATCGGCCCCTCTTCTGTTCGAGCTCGTTTCTTATCCCTCAGGTTCTCGCCAGATTTTGCATTCTTCTTCTTCTGAACAGGTAATCAAAGTAAGGAAAGAGTAAAAGAAAAAAGCCAAGAAAATGATGCAAGAAGATAAAATTACCAAAGCGGCGGTTTTTCTTTTCGCTGCTATCTTCTTCTCCGATGATTCTTTCTACTCAACAAAAAAAATCACAGTGAAGTAGTTGTAATTACTGAATCGACGCCCACTTTCAAAACTTGTTCGAGGAACCTTTCGATCCTCGTATTTCCAGCCATCCAAGACAGGCCCTTCGATGAGTAAGGGGTGAGTAAACCATACATAATCATTAGAATGGCGAAAAAGATCATTCGTGTTGTACCCAGGAGGGTCAACATCCATTAAAACATTTTAAATCCCCGTCTTTTAGGAGGATCGCACTCCCCAAGGAGAAACTTCTTTATCCAAATCCAGTCGATCACCATAATGCGCCAAGAAATTTGCGGCAGTGAAATACTCCTTCATTTTTGAGTCGTCGGGAGGTCCTTCCTTATAGTAATTAGACAATCTTTCGGATCTTGCTACCCACTCATATATAAGTATAATGGAATTACCAGTCAGCTGCGTCACTCAGGCGTCTGCATCGATGAGACAATTTCATAGAAAAGAGGGTTCAATGCCTTGTAGAGGGGAAGCTTGCCCTGCGCACAACTGATTCACCATCAAAACAATTCGATCTTTGTTAAACTTCATCTTCTCTATCAACTCGAGGCTCAAATTTGTTTTTGAATCACCAAGTTCAGTAACTTTAAACTCCGATAAATTATAGTCGGCTTTGCGTACTTTTTGTTTCCAAGTTTGATGAACTTGACGTTTAGGAGACATCTGAGGAAGAAACAGTAGCAGAAGCAAGAAACAGTTAGCAATTTCAAAACCAAAACTCAACCAAGAACAACAAGATAAAAAAAAATAGAGCATCAAATAAACACCAATCCCCTAAATCATAACATCACTCAAAATCAACCAAAAAATTACCTTTAATAATCTGGAAGAAATTTGAAGAGGTAGTTACTGAATGAATTTGGTTAACAGAGAAAGATTGATGATAAAAGAGAATATTTTTGGGTTTCAGAGGAAGGAAGAAGAATAGTTGGTTCTGAGTTTTGAAAATAGAAAGAAAGAGAAAGGAAAGGGGGAGAAAACGAGTTTAAATACTGGTAAGGAGTGTAACCGGCGCATCAGGTCAAGCAGTAAAAAGGATGCAGTAAATTTTGGACGCTTGAAGAACGTGTGTCAGTTATAGCAGCAGTTATAGCGATAGTGGGGCACGTGGCGAGAATTGTGGAATACAAAAGCTTTCCTTCTATGAAATCTTCGAACCTCGGATAAGGAAAGAGGCAAGTTGTAGGGGTATAGTTCCATCGATCTATTTTTCATCATCCGAGAGAAGAAGCAAATTAGTAACATATTTCTTCTTCTGATGCTTCTGCGGATGATCTTGTGTCTTATGCATATGGTTTTGTGATATGCGTTGATGGCGATTCGTTCCTTAGTCGGTTGATGCAGATGATTCTGATGTTCGCTTGATGTAGTGACAGACCTTTCTTTTTCTTCGCGGTTGTGCTGTGCTGGTGCGGTTCGATGCTGACTCTGCGATTGCTGGCGTAGACGTTTTGTTGATGCGACTGATACTTTCGTAAGTATTTTAATGCTACGGTTGCCGATGTGGTAATTTTTGTTGATGGTGCATTGCGTCGTTTCAAGTGCTGAGAGTAAAATGATATTTTTCTGAAAAAGGTTATAAATTGCTGGTGATGATGCAATCATTCACCATCCTTCCCTAAACTTTTTCTTCTAAAATTTATCTTTCTTCATTTGTATCGAATCTCTTTCTGCTGAAAATGGATGGCGGGAGATCTGCTTACTTTGAATCTTCTCTTGTTGTACCTTTTGGGTTTTCTGCTCATGATGCGGTTCGAAGATGCGGTTGCGATTGATGATCCTGCTGCTCGTAAGGCGTTGCTCGTCTGTGCTGGACCCGGATGCTGGAGGTGCGGGGCTTCTAGCGTGCTCTTCTTTTTTCTATTGGCCGCATCGTTTACCTGATCTTTTCTGGCTCCGGTTTTCTTTTCTCTGCATTAACGCTTTTTTTTTTCTTTAAGCTTGTAAATTATTAGCTTTAGTGAACTTTACTTCTTGTGTACCCCCTCTTAATCCTTTATCGAATTTCCTACAAAAAATACAAACGTGATGGCAGATGCGATGTCACTTTAAATTCGGTCCGAATGTGGGACGACATATTCGTCACTTATTATCCCAATCCGTTGGTTATCCTGATTCGCCCAAACTTAGGTAGGCAAGATCCCTTGTTTGGATTACCCATCAATCGAGAGCATTCTCTAATTTCTTCCACAAATATGGTATTATTTATTCTGCCCCATCCATCCAAGAGGGGTATCTCACTCCATCTCGTGTCGGAATTCGGTACAATCAGGACTTCGCGCATTTGCCCTTTGGGGACTTCCGGCCCGCCTCTCCGGCTTGCTGCCCAAAGAGGATTCAAAACAGTGATTTATTTTTATGTTGGTGAAGGTTGATGCTGCTGAGTGGTCTCTGATCCTGTGTTTCAGAAAAAACTGGATTTGAACTTATTAGTAATAAAGGTGACGGGTCCATGCTAATGCGACTTCCCCTTGCATTCTAATTTGTGTATCGTAAATAAAAAGGATTAGAGTTGCGAAATTTAAATATAAATTCAAAAAATGAGATCTATCTCCGAACGCAAGGATTTGTCACGGAGGAAACATGCTTTGTGCAAAATTTAAAAACAAACTACGGGGCTGCAAAATCAAAGATTGAAATCCTTCTCTGGACGCAGGGGTTTATCGCAGAGGAAACATGCTTTGTGTTTAAAACTTTAAAATTAACTAAGGTAGTATATTGTATGTGGAATTTTGAGAATTCGCTCTGACATTATGCTTTATTTTGCGGATTGTCTGCGGTCACATGCTTGATATAAAATTTTATATTCAACTACAAAGACATGTGCGATACGAAAACTTTGACAATTTGTTCATACGATTTATGTGGGAAACCAAAATTTCGAAAATTTTAGGCATGTGGAGAATGGAAGCTAGAGTAAGAAAAGCCTGGTGGTTGTTTGTGTGCTTGCGTGTTGGTGGTCCTGTTTTTTCCATTTCACCGTTTACTATGCGGAGACTGAATGTATGAGTATTATTTGACGTGCATTGCATTCTGTGGACCTTGCACACTATATCTGCTTTGCTGAAACAATGTAATGTAAAGAGATTAATGACACAGGGTGATGGGTTAATACAAAGTGTAGTTTCCCACGGATAATTTAATTTTATGCGCAAACTCTTTTACTGCGGACATGTATAAACATTTTTCTCCGTTCTGCGGATGTAAATCTAGTCATCTCCGAACTTGTAGGTTAGTTGCGGAGGAAACATGCTTTCTTAGATCTAAAAGGTATTCAGAAGGAAAAATTTATGCTAAGTACGATATTATGATTTGATATTTTTTTTGTTTTGCTTTTACTGCGAAAATGTAAATCTACGTTTCTCTGGATCTGGATGATATCCGCTGAGAAAATATGTTATTCTAAGCGGAAAAAATGTAAAATTTATCATGATGTTCTATGTACTTGGAAAGAAATTCTGCGTCGTAAGAGTTTTGATATGCTTATCCTGATTAAGATGTTCCCTTATTTCTCTGAATAGTGCCTCAGTTGATGATCTCTGCGCTGCTACTAAACTTGTTAATTCCATGATTCGATCGTAGATGGCTCCGATTTTTATTTCTGCTACATTGCTTTCCTGGATCACTCAGTGCGGTGCTACTATTCTGCGTCGTCTGTGCCTTCTTTGCCGCTGCGCTGGTTTGTGGATCTCCGTTGACTATGCTTTTCTTGGCTCACTAGCTGCGGTGACACTCATTGCTTTTCCTTTGGCTGATAATTTTCTGCGGATACCTGCTTTGGGTTTTGATTTAAAGAAGGTTGCGGTTTGACGTGAGCTACTGGATTTGTACATGACCAACAACCGAAGTTAGGTCGCATTCAACAACTCTCGTAGGCTTCTACGGAATTTTCGTTGTGGTTTTCAGCTTAGCTTGAACGCGCACTTTGGATTTCCCTAGTTTTGTGTGATTTTCTTGGTGCGGTTTTTCGGGTGAAAAACTTTCTGAGTGATTTAATACCAAGTCGAAATCGATCAGCAGGATGATGCTATTGGTTAGCAGTTTTGCATATCTTTTTCAGAGTGGACGAATGACCCGCTAAGAAAGAAAAATACGCATGTTGCTACCTCTGGTTTTCTGGAAAATATTTATTGGTTAGCAGATTTGCATATCTTTTTCAAAGCGGACGACTGACACGCTAAGAAAGAAAAATATGCATGTTGTTACCTCTGGTTTTCTGGAAAATAGTTTTCTATATAATGTTGGCAGTTTTTGAAAACGACTGATGCAATTTTCGAAAAACAACTGTACTAACTTTGACTGTGATATGTGGTTTGAGCTTTTCCCAATTGTGTCTCTCTTAGAAATGGAGCTCACAGTACGCATTCTCTTACCTTGATCTTTCAGAAAAAATGAAGAAAAGATCCCGAGATGACAGGTTTTGAAAAGGAAAGTAAACACTCGAATGTAAAGACTAAAACGTTTCAAAATCACAAGTTCACATACATACTACAACCCCCGTCATTAGACATCAAGGATTCATCAAGAAATCATCTAGTATATATTATGGAAATACAAGGAAAGCTATAAATAATTTTAAAATGCATACGAGAATGTAAATCACTGAAGAGAATAAAACTTGACCAAGGATAGCCAAAGAGAAAAAATAACCTAATTTTCTCGGGTAAAGCTACGTGACTTTAGTGGAATTTGTCGTCCCCTTATGTCGGCGCAAAAAATAGTTGCTAAAAATATTAGACAACACACCCAAGTAACTAAAATACAAGTTGAAAAGACTAAATGAGAGAGAAACCATGTGATAATGAGTAAGAGAGGAGATGATCCTTTCTTTGAAGGATATGAACCCTTACGTATAGAGGCGAGATCCTACGTCAGTTACATACGTAACCCTTACTAGAAGGTTCCTAGAAGTTACATATTATAGAAGGTTTCTAGAAGATTCCTATGAGTCACATGTTCTAGAGAGTTCTTGTGAGTCACATGGTTACATATTCTAGAGAGTTCTTATGAGTTACATGGTAACATATTATAGATAGTTCTTCATATGAGGTAGTCCGTGCATAAGCTTGTGGTCCGGGCATGGAGGCTTGATGGTGCGATCTTGGAGGTACGATATTAGCTCCGGTTGGCGGATGATGGAGTACTGGGCGGAGCTGTAAAGCAGAGTCGAAGGCTATGCGTTGGATTTGCTGAATTGCGGCCGAGGTTCTTAGGAGACATATAAAATATGGTATCCACAATCGTTGATAAATGTCGTCTTTGGTCATCAATTGCTACATTACATTAATTTATTATATTAACGCCTTGTTGAAATCTATGGTAACCAATATAGTACATTGTTTTCCCATGGCTATATATATCTCTTGAACCACTAATTTCACTCTCTTCTTGAGGTGTAAGTGGTAAGCTAGAGCAATCCCATATGTTTCCCCACCCGCTACAAATAAAATAAATAAGTAAAATGCCTTAATAGTTATCAAATATTAAATTAGCAAACTAAACCTAATGCCAATTAATCTAACCAGGGATGAACTGCCTTATTAGTGGAGTAGCATGAAAACCTAGTCGGGTACTTCCACGGTAAAATTCTCAATTCTCAATTCTCAATTCTCAATTTAAGGTACAATTTTTTTCCGTTTAAGTTTGAAAATCCAAGGATTAAAACATGGTATACTGGGGCTCCATGCATGGTTATGGTGGCATTCATTTTTTACCAATAGATTAATTCCATATGAAGCTCTCTCTATCTAATTCCCTCTCTTAAGAGGAAAAAGAATAAAAAAAAAAACGGGGCACCACTATTTTTTCTTGTGTGGGTTTGATTTTAGATTATAAATCCACATGTTCATCAGTAATCAGTTGGTGGCAGTTGGGACTGAGGTTTAGTAATCTAATTCTTACATCAAAGTTAATACAAATATATATATATATACTGGTAGAATGGTTTTGCCGATTTTCGCTAAAAGTGAGAGATACACTAGAAGCTACGGACGTCTCTCAGCTCACAGAGATTACTCTATTGAGCGATTTCCGTAAAGTCCATTTAATGTGTAAAAGCGTTAAACTAGGTTTCAACGACAATTGATTAACTAGACGAATTCATTAATTGACACTCTTTTTTGTGCACATGTCTAGGTGCGGCTCTGTAAGCTTATCATAGTATATTATACGATTTTATCTTGATATATAGGTTTTCTATATTCAAGCAATTCATATCTTTCTGAAAGTACAAATAGCTCTCAGAAACATTTTTTTTTTAAATGTTTTTTCTTTGCTTCCTTGGACGTCAAGTCTTATGTGCCCTCCTTTATGTTTCTCATTTCCTTGGAGTAATAGATTTTGAGAAAAAAAAATTCCCAAGCAAAAGGAGGAATCCGCCTGAGGAGGTGCTCGTGTCTGATTAGAGACACAAAGTATCCTAGCCTAGTGGAAAAGGAAGAAGAAGAATGATTATACCCTATGCAGACCTAAACAAGCAGCTGCAAAACTCGGCAGCCTATATCCTGTCCGGTGATTACCGGTCCGGTGAAGTGGAAAAAGCCACATCTCTCAGCTTTTCGAAAAAGATTTGTGTGAAACGCAATACCCATCATAATATACACGTGGAGTATCTGTTATGTGTGGGGATATCACCTTATACACACTTGTGGAAGAACAGAAAAAAAAAGGTAGTAGTGGTGTTTAGGTAATTATCCTAAACTATCTACCTTTTTAATTTTGTTCATGTTACTTTCTAATTTTTCATTTTTCTTTTAATATTCTGAGGTTCTTGGCTTAAGAGAAAAACAGGGTTTTAAACCTTTATTGTTTTTTTTTAATTAAAATTTTTGACTGAATTCTTTTTTTTTTTCGTTTTTTTTTTCCCTTCTCTCTCTATTGGATCGACCAGTGAAAGATCTCCCCCCCTCTCTCTCTAAAGAAATTCTTTGAGTTGTAAGTTTTCTCTGCAGATTATTCTGAATAAGCTCTGAAACTGATAATAATAATATCTGATCTTTTAGTTTTATTTTCCCCTCGATTTCCGCACATTTATACTGTTTTCGGCTCCGATTTTGTCTCTCGAGACCAGCTTGAAAATAGTGAAGCCTTTTCTCTTGTTTCATTTGAGTGAGAATCTCTCTTCGAAAACCTAATAAGGAGGTATTCTTTATCTCTTATTGGCATTTTTCACTCTGAAGATTTCAAAGCAGCGAGGAGGAATAATTTGGTTGGAGTTGGATTTTCAGGATTTCGAGAGAAGTGTTTTTTCTTCTTCTTCAGTAGTTTGACTGATTGATTAGTGAGTGAGTGAGAGTAGATGGATTGACTTATCGAGACTGAAAATCAGTGATGACTGTTTCGATTTTCGATGATAATCTGGGAGTTCTTTTGAGTACATTTTGTGAATTTGGATGGATGTTGGAGTTGGTGGATGGGCGTATGAATGGCAGGGTTTTATTTTGAGTATGGTTAATGATTTGATTCAATTAGAGTGTACTAAGAAATTGTTAGGTAAACTCATTTCTTGATGTCGAGAGCAGAGAGGATGACTGCGGATCCTGCTAGGGCTGGTCCTGTAGAAAGAGACATTGAGCAGGTAATATTCTTTAATTCTCTAGTTACTTTCATGTTAAGATCGATTAAAATGATGGATTAAACCTGTTATGTAATTATTGGTTAAGGATGTAGACGTTTCTAGAGATAGATAGACAGCTTGTTTGTTTTAATGAAATGTACTCGTAAGTTTAAAATCCCGATCAATGTTCGTTAAGAAATCCTCAAAATATTAAGGACTTGTTTGAGCTAGTTTCAGGATGGAGATAGTGAGTGGAGGATGTAGAACGATAGGATTAAACTACTGAAACAGTGATTTATAATAACCTGTTTTAATTGTAGAGCTTAGTGCATCACTTTCACATCTTAGACATAAGATATATATACAGTACAATTCAGAAACCTTGGACAGTATTATTACGTATAACCGTTCTGTTAAAATCTGGAATATGTTTTGCCTTAATTATAACTTATAACATGTATACAGCAAAGGAAATATGTTAGCCTATACTTTGTAGCTAAGTGCTCAAGTATCTTTTGGATTTTACAGGAACAAGTTCACCAAATTTTGTAGCTCCTATGTAATGTTTTTCTACTGTGTACGAAGTCTTCTAATATTAGCAGCATTAAGCTAGTCATAGTTAAATTAGGATCATGTAACAAGTTGCATGCAAGAGAAATTTTCCAGTTAATCATTCATAGTTGATGACATTGTGAGGATAATGTCAAGCCTGCCACTCCAAATAATTAAGTGAGTACTGAACAAAATCGAAATGGTGGTAGCATACTTGGAATTTATGGTTAGAAATATGATAAAAGCACCAGACTCTTGCTAGACTTGCCAGATGAGGGATGTAACCACCAAGGGCTGGTTTCTCTCTCTCTCTCTCTTTTTTCTCTCAATGATTTTGCTATATAAACTTGCACAGTTCTGTCTTTTTAATTTCACTTTTGTTTTTATGGTATTGCTTTTTGTCCGCCTACGAAGCCGTGGCTATAGTAATATAACGATTTGAAGGTTGATTGTTCACTAACTGAGCTTATTGACAATGTTCCTCTCAGCCATAGGCCTAAGAAAATCCGTGTATTGAACAACAACTAAATGTCACCTGTCAAAAAAAAAACGAAACAGTCTACGTGTTTGGTTTTTGAAAGGCCCTTTATCCATAGTATTAGTTGATTCAACCTTTCCAACTATGGCACCTGCATGGCGTTTTCAATTGCTATTATTATTTCTATTGAACGCGTAGTATAAGCTAATATGACTTTAATTTTACTTATTGACTTGTTCTTAACTTAGGCCATTACTGCTCTAAAGAAAGGAGCATATTTGCTCAAGTATGGACGTCGAGGGAAACCAAAGTTCTGTCCCTTCAGATTGGCAAATGTAAGTCTGGCATCATTCTAAGATTTTTATTTTCTTCAGTTAGATCTTTCACAAAGTAATAGTCTGAGCGGTTCTAATATGGTTGGTTACGAGAGCTGGTAGAGCAGATTTTGTTGAATTTGAAGTAATCGCCTTTATGTATTATTGCTTTACTGTACGTACACATACTGGGTGTTATGCTTCCAAACGAGTGTGTCTTGTGCATTTCTGAAAACATGATACAGTGTTTTGTAGTATGTCATGCAATATCAAATCACTTGTACTGGTAATTCGTTTCTCAAACTTTGCTTCATGTTGTAGTGCACATAACTATTAGTTGTTACGTTTTAAGTTTCATGTATCCATATATGCATATCATACAATGTTGAACTTGAAGCTTGGTCTGCTTAGTGAAAGCTATCGAGGTTTGTTCTGTCCATTGTTCTGAGTCTCAATAATTCTCCACGTGGCATGTTGGTGTATGATATCTCTAGATTCATTGTATGTTTTCGAGTTGTCAATGACTATAAATTCTCTGCAGGTTAATCCTGATACTGTGAGTTGGCCTGACTCATCTTTTATTTCAGGACGAATCTGTTCTACTGTGGTTCTCTGGGAAAGAGGAGAAACAACTTAGACTCAGCCATGTATCTAGAATTGTACCTGGGCAACGCACAGTAAGCATTTCAAGTCACGATCACCCACAACTTTTTACATGTTTTATTTGTAATATTTGAAAATTATGCAATGTGATGTCTAGGGTCTCAGACCGAGCCAATAAATTTCACAGAAAATAGCTCTCTTGGTTAGTAGTATGGGTGCACTTTAATGACATATATGGACCCGGTTAAAGTGTATATTGTCCAATCTGTAGCTTGTTTCTATCCTTTGTGTGATATCCAAAGTCTGATCATATGCTTGTATATTTTCTTTAGGCAATTTTTCAGAGGTATCCTCGGCCTGAGAAAGAATACCAGTCATTTTCTCTTATATACAATGACAGGTCACTTGATTTGGTACGTATTACTCCTTAGCCTGTCACTACATTACCTGCTTAAAATTGGTGCATTTAGCCTCAAAAGTAACCAGATCAGCTGCTTTGAGCAAGCACAGTTTTTTTGGTCATGTGTCACATTTTTTTTTTTTTTGATGATTTATCACCTTCGCTCTCCTGGTACCAGATTTGCAAGGATAAAGATGAAGCTGAAGTCTGGTTTGTTGGTCTTAAAGCATTGATCTCTCGTGGACATCACCGGAAGTGGAGGACAGAATCAAGAAGTGAAGGATTTTCATCTGAAGCAAATAGTCCTAGAACATACACCCGAAGAAGTTCTCCTTTGAGTTCTCCATTTGGTAGCGGTGATAACTTACAGAAGGTTTGTAGTTATTCCATCCAGTATGTCTGACTCTAGGCAGTTAAGCATATTAATAATGATACTCTTCCTATACGTTTATCCAGGACGTTGGAGATCCTCTTCGTCTTCACAGTCCTTATGGGAGCCCTCCTAAAAATGGCCTAGACAAGGCATATTCAGATGTTGTATTATATGCTGCACCTCCCAAGGGATTCTTTCCCGCAGATTCCGCTAGTACGTCGGTCCATTCACTGTCGTCAGGCTCAGACAGCATGAACGGTCACATGAAAGTCAATGCAATGGATGCTTTTCGAGTAAGCCTTTCTAGTGCTGTCAGCTCATCAAGCCAAGGTTCTGGTCATGATGATGGAGAGGCTTTAGGGGATGTTTTCATTTGGGGTGAGGGTACCGGAGATGGTGTCCTTGGTGGTAGTCTTTATAGAGGTGGAAGCTCGGGGATTAAAATGGATTCACTTCTACCTAAACCTTTGGAGTCTGCGGTGGTGCTTGATGTGCAGAACATAGCTTGTGGTGGACGACATGCGGCATTAGTAACTAAGCAAGGGGAGATTTTTTCTTGGGGGGAGGAATCAGGAGGCAGGCTAGGACATGGTGTTGATTCTGATGTGTCACACCCAAAGCTTATTGATTCTCTTGGTAATACAAATATCGAACTTGTAGCTTGTGGGGAATTCCATACTTGTGCGGTAACACTCTCTGGGGATCTGTATACATGGGGCGATGGTACTTACAACTTTGGACTTCTAGGACATGGAAATGAGGTGAGCCACTGGGTCCCGAAAAGACTTAACGGACCATTAGAGGGTATACATGTTTCATCCATTGCTTGTGGACCTTGGCATACAGCTGTTGTAACTTCCGCCGGGCAATTATATACATTTGGGGATGGAACATTCGGTGTTCTGGGCCATGGAGATCGAAAAAGTGTATCAAAACCTAGGGAAGTAGAATCCCTGAAGGGGCTCCGGACCGTACGAGCTGCTTGTGGTGTTTGGCACACTGCTGCAGTTGTAGAAGTTATGGTAGGAAGTTCCAGTTCTAGCAACTGCTCTTCAGGAAAGCTGTTTACCTGGGGAGATGGTGATAAAGGTCGACTTGGTCATGGTGATAAGGAATCAAAGCTTGTGCCTACTTGTGTTGCTGCACTGGTGGAGCCCAACTTTTGTCAAGTAGCCTGTGGGCACAGCATGACAGTTGCTCTTACAACTGCTGGCCATGTCTATACTATGGGTAGTCCAGTTTATGGTCAGCTAGGAAATCCTCAAGCTGATGGAAAGCTCCCTACTCGTGTGGAAGGAAAGCTCTTGAAGAATTTTGTGGAAGAGATAGCTTCAGGTGCTTATCATGTTGCAGTTTTGACGTCAAGAACTGAAGTTTACACTTGGGGCAAAGGAGCCAATGGTAGATTAGGTCATGGGGATACTGAAGATAAGAGTTCTCCATCATTAGTTGAAGCTTTGAAAGACAAACAGGTCAAGAGTATCGCTTGTGGCTCTAATTTTACTGCAGCTATCTGTCTTCACAAGTGGGTATCTGGTGTTGATCAATCTATGTGTTCTGGCTGCCGGCTTCCATTCAATTTCAAAAGGAAACGGCATAATTGCTATAACTGTGGGCTTGTTTTCTGCCATTCATGCAGCAATAAAAAATCTCTTAAGGCTTCTATGGCACCAAATCCCAACAAACCATACCGTGTCTGTGATAATTGCTTTGGCAAACTACGGAAATCCATAGAAACTGATTCTTCATCTCACTTATCCGTTAATAGAAGAGGAAGTATGAGTAGTCTAACAGAAGTGGCTGAGAAGGATGAGAAGCTAGACAATCGATCTCATGTGCAGCTTGGTAGATTTTCTTCAATGGAATCCTTTAAGCAAGTAGAAAGCAGATCTTCCAAACGAAACAAGAAATTAGAATTTAATAGTAGTCGAGTTTCACCAATTTCAAATGGAAGCTCTCAGTGGGGAGCACTTAATATATCTAAATCGTTGAATCCTGTTTTTGGGTCATCGAAGAAATTTTTCTCAGCTTCTGTTCCTGGGTCGAGAATTGCATCTCGTGCAACATCACCCATATCAAGAAGGGCAAGTCCACCTCGTTCAACAACACCTACACCAACTCTTGGAGGATTGACTTCTCCAAAAATTGTTGTGAATGATCCTAAAAAGACAAATGATAGCTTGAGCCAGGAGATTATGCAGTTAAGAGCACAGGTATTTCTCCTACAGGAAGTTACATATATTTGAAGACTTTATTCACTTTATTTCTTCAATTTGCAAATTGCAATTGAAGCAACAGTAAGAACTTTCTGTTTGCTTTCTACCTGATAAACTACTTAACTACTACAAGCTAGACTCTCTCTTTTTGTTCAGCTTGTAAATGGGACAGTTAAAATATGTGATGGGTAGTTATAATTTTGGTCAAGCTTTTCATCCTTGAGGCACTTGGTCATGCATGTACAGGACCCATATGCATGGGTCATTCCTTGCATGACTGAGGCTGTTATTTGTAGAGAATGATATTCCTACCCCTATATGGACCAGCTTTTAAACCAAGAGTTGCCCTTTAAGAGCTGATATTGTATACATGCGGAGCCTACTGGACTCATACATTATATAGAATCTCATTCTTTCATGGGTCAACGCTGATCAAAATGATGAACAGATAGTAGGCATTGTTGTATATATGCAGTGCAGCTGACCAACCTTACTTTGCAGGTGGAATCTCTAACTCGTAAAGCGCAGCTTCAAGAAGCTGAGCTCGAAAGAACAACAAATCAGCTGAAGGAAGCAATAGCAATTGCAGGGGAAGAAACTGCAAAATGCAAAGCAGCCAAGGAAGTGATTAAATCGCTCACTGCCCAGGTAATACAGAAATTATGCTAATCTTGTTGACAGCATTTTTTGCTCTCTAAGTTATACCAATTATTTTTATTTTATGGTCTCGTAGTTGATTGCTTGTGGGGTATTACTAAATTTGCACACCGGTTTCTGTGTTATGGATTGTCATGGGGTTATAGTTATGTTTTATCGTACCCTTTATGGTTATCTTGTTCTAATGTTTTACTCCTGTTAAACTTTGGTTCATAATTTTCCGGTCATCTGTTTTTGTTGCGCACAAAAACAGTACCATTGGAGAGGAAAATAATCTTAAACGGCTAAGAGACTAGATTTCTTACAAGAGGTTGCTGACTTAGATAATGAGGTTCATGGTAAATAAGAACAGCATCAACCCTTTTTTTTTTTTTTTTCCGGAGCATAGTTACTTGAGTACCTGATCTAATTTTTGTTAGTGTAGATTAACAAATAAAGATACTGACAGGAATTGGCGCTTTAGTGGAGGTGTTGAGAGTGGTTGTTCTGTGGCTTACCCAATGTCAGATTTTTCTTTTACCCTGTAGATAGTGGAACTTTAAAGGTTAACTTAATTCCATAAAAGAAGTTGATAATAACATTGCCTCAATGAGCAGCAAGAAAAACTTGAAAAAATAATTATATTCTTATGCTGTTATTTCGAAAAAATCAGGTCTAGCAATTTTTATGCTGTTAAGACATTTTTCTTCTTCCTTTTTTTTTTCTTTCTGTACAACCTCAAAGCAGAGTAGTTGATATGTTAAATTAGCTTTAGTTTGCAATGTTGGCACGCCGTGTTCAATCCACATGGCCCAAGAATAATTTATCGCCGTGTCTGGCCGTGTCAATATGTACTGACATGGCCCAAAATACTGTATCGTGTGTGGTTGCGCTTTTTGATGTATAAGTTTCCGAAGTATCTACTTTTGCTGATTACTGATATCTTTGTCTTATTATTTGATCACTTTTCAGTTGAAGGACATGGCTGAGAGGTTGCCTGTAGGAGCAATGCGGAATCCTAAATCACCAACCATCGGTTCCATTTGTTCTACTCCTATCTCTAGTGATATGTCTGCGGCAACACTTGATCGTCTAAGCAGCCCTGTGACTATCCATGAGCTAGATTCAAATGGATTGAACAACTTGGTTCTTTCAAGTGGGCCAACAACCAGTAACCGCAATTCAAATCACAACAGACTTGGTCCACCTGAAGCTAGTAGGAACGGAAGCAGAACAGTGGAAGGAGAGGTCAGCCAAGAGACGGAGTGGGTTGAGCAAGATGAGGCCGGTGTGTACATTACACTTACATCTTTACCGGGGGGTGCTAAAGACCTCAAGCGAGTCCGCTTCAGGTACACCATATCTGTTTTCTCCCTGTTCTTAGTTCTCACTTTTATCGTCCTAGTACTAAGTTATTAAACAACCCATAACCAGAAGTTTTTTGGTTACGTACTTCTGGTTCTTTCTGGTCCCAATATACTCAGTATATAGAATGTCAAATGCAAGGTAAACTGCTTGCGTGGTAGTTCCTATTCTGATTACCAAGAACCGAAACTGCTTGCGTGGTAGTTCCTATTCTGATACTGAAATATTGAAAGCCAGGCCAGGAATCTGTTCCGGTTCAATTTTTATTCCTGGCAACACTGATGTATCTGCCTGATACAATTTTTTTCTTTCTTGTTTCTCCCTTCCTATAGCACTAACTGAGATGACAGTTTATTTTTCTTTAAATGTAACTTAGCAGCAATTTGCTTTTAATAACTGAAAATATTTGAATGCAGTCGAAGGCGGTTTAGTGAGAAACAAGCAGAACAATGGTGGGCAGAGAATCGGGCTAGGGTCTATGAGCAATACAACGTCCGCATGGTAGACAAGTCTAGCATTGGCATCGGAAGTGAGGCTTAGCCTTTCTCACATGAAAAAGACAGAAGGGGGTAACTCCAGAGTTCAAATCTACAATCATGGATAATCCATGCTGGTCCATTCAAAATGGTTAGTCTCTTTCATCTGATAATACAAAGGCGGGAAGAGAAAGCAAATAAGCACTGGTCAATATAGGAGAGATATAATTGTTGCTAATATCTTTTTTTTTTCCTTTTTTCCTGCATAACAAAAGTATGCTAAAGTGTGTAGAAAGTGTGGAGTGGGTTGAGGGTGTGTGAGGATTGTAAATTCTTAGTAGGGTTCTCTGCTTTTCGTTCATTGCAGCTTCCTTGTATATTCGCAAGCAAATGCGCAACGAGAGGTGCCTTCTTTCTCTTATCTCTAATTTTCCCCTTGCCAATCTCGATTCCTTTTTTAACTCGGATGATTTTAATTGATGATTGATGACATCTTTGTCTTGAATCTCTTTTTGATGCTGAGAATTAAAGGCCCCATCTTCCTTCTCGATTCCCCTGGCCTTTTTCCAGATTAAGATTGGAAGATCCCATGTTAACGTGCCCAATCTCTTTCCATTAGCAATTTGGTAGGAATTGTTTGACTGAACTACTCCCTCCGTTTCCTAATTTTCCCTAAAAATTAGGAAACTTAATTAAACTAAAAATATTTGATTTAAATTTGTTTTTTTTTTTTTTATGATCGGTTTATCGTTGACATAGGGCATGGGTTAACAAAGAATCAGTTCGTGGACATATTTCTAGAGTGCTGATATAAGGGCTACAAGAAAATAAAACCCCTCTCAAAATATTCTCCACATAGCCATTTGGCAAGCTCCCTATGTAAAATACTTTCATAATACTTAACTTGTCCAAACACTAATCCATGTTTAATTAGTGTCTAACAGACCAGTTTTACATCGGTTCACTGGTTCGTAACCCAACCGTCCGGTCTGGTCCGGTTTAAATACATTTACATTGCCCCTGGAGAGAAACAACAAATTTCAGATCGAGGATGACTTGGACGATGGGATGGACCCAAGATAATTGAACACAAAATGATACAAGTCGTCGGATCATCTGATCCGATTTAATAGTATATTTTTCGTAGGTGGTGGTGAGTCCACTGGGGTAAGACGCGCATCTCTATGTATGCCACGTGTTTAAAAAATTCTCTCCCCTTTTGATGAGAATATATATATTTTTTTTGTGCGAAAAGAGTCCCATTTACATGTCTCTCTCTCTAGAATTTTAATGGAGAAAAATTTGTGAAAATTATTCCTATTGCGTTTTTCTTCTCCGGTAAAGACATATAATACTCCTAGGTAAGGAATTTGATTCCGAACTCGAAGTTGTGATTTTTTGTTTGTGATGATTGAATTCATAAAAAGCTTGGAAAAAGATATTCTCTATGTGGAACATTTTCTACTTTTTGATCTTCTTTAGTTTTTGATCGGGTTCTTTGTGAGATAAATATAGGTTTTCCTTATTAGGTATCATATATTCTTAATTTACGATTCTTTGTTCGTGATCCTTTGAAGTATTAGTTTTGTTAATTTGATCACCTCTACCACTGGATTGCTTCACCAGCAACAGAAATAAATCAGAAGTTATCTTGCATGTTAGGGTTTGATAGTTTGTGCTAATTACTGTTCCAGTTTTCGTGATCTTCCCAGTATGATTCTATTTGACATAGTATTATTTGGATTATTTGTTGCTTTATCAAAATCACTCATACAGGTAGTGAATTAATCAATTGTGAAATCTCCAAAATGTCGAGCGGAGAAGTCAGAAGGGTCTCACGTCAAGATATACAACTGGTAAGGAATTTTTTACCTCCTCCAGTAACAATCATATCTGCAGCGTTATAATCAAATTAAGACAGCTATTCTGAACGTGACTCTGAAACCTAATGCTCAATGTTTTCAACAGTACTACTAGAGTCTGGAACCTTTTCTCTTTTCTTTTGAATTGTGAATTAATTCTTTTTATTTCTTTAGTTCTGCAATCTTAAGAAACATAGTGACATTTAAATTGTTATAAACTTATAATCTGCTGAGTTACATTAGGAAAAATTTATTGCCAATGTTTTAAATAAAATGATATCTGTGTACTATTTGCATCATGATCATCCAGCTAAAAATACCAATGTGTTCAATTAAACTTCGTGGCGCTAATCCGAATAACATCAAGTCACAGTGGACCAAAATTCAAGAAAATCATTCTTCTACTTGAACTGTCACCCGCTTGAAGTTCTACAGAAACACGTTTGTTTTCTTATAAGATTTCATATTGTTTGTGTCGATCGGTGAGAGTTCGGTGTTTTCCAAATTAGTCTCCTTTCCACCTATAAATTTGACACAGTTTTACAAAATGAACAGATTATGAATTCTTTTGAAAGCATTTAGAAACTGCTTATTGACTTTTTCAGGTTTTGAAGTTCCCTTTATTGCGTTTCCGCACTTATTTAGTGGGGTGCCCTTTTTCTTTCTAGAGAACGCAGGATTTAATTATAGATTACCCTTTTTTATTTGAACTGTGCTGTCTATAGAAGCAAGATTCATCTATGTTAGGCGTTAAACTTGTGATTTTCTGTTGAGCTCAATTTGCCAGCTCTTAATCTCTGTGCATTTGTAGTGCGATGTTATACCATCTTCCCTGCATCTTTTAATGTGTTGTGTTTTTTATATTTTGTTCCTACTTCAGGTTCAAAATCTAATAGAGCGATGCCTTCAACTATACATGAATCAGAAAGAGGTGGTGGATACACTTTTGGTCCAGGCAAAAATAGAACCTGGTTTTACTGAACTAGGTAATCTTTATTTGTTATTTACGCATTATGTCAAGTGCATTTCCATGTACATCAATAAACTTGTAGTGTCATGTTGTTGTATGGTAAAGTAATTCTGGTCTCAGCTTTTCTCAAATACCTGGAGATGAGGGAAAGTTTTTTGTATATATGCATACTATGAAAGATGCTGGTTACACCAAAAGAGGTTCTGCCTTAACTAAATGATACTTTCAAAACCAATTATATGTGATCAACTCCATAATTGTCAGTTCCATAAATAATCTGTTGAAGATGGACAAAATCGCTGATCTTGAGAGATTATTTGCTTACAAATACACACCCAGTTTTAGATGAGATTTAAAGTACTCAATAGCAATTTCTTAATTAATAAAACCTTCTGCTGATCCTTGGTGACAGGCAGGATTGGGACTGAGTTGGTGCCTATCAACCTGATTTACCTTCACCTATTAGATGTCTTGGCTGATTACTGGTTGTTGCATATCTTGGTCCAATCAATTAGTTTTTGATTAGTATCTTATTATTTGGTTGTTGTCATGCATGCTTTGTTTTATGTTTTCTTAGAGAGAGGAACGTAAGTTTCTTCGTGGATTTTTTTAAGAGCTTCCCTGAAGTACCATATTACTGCGATTAACTACTTCGGATTTCTACATTCCTTGCATGTCACAAAACAGCATTTGCACTGGTGAAAAAAGGTTTCCATTCTGAATGTGTTAGAGGACTCAGGCTAGGACTGGCCAGCATAGTATGCGGTCTTACTGACAGATTGATCTTATATGTCATGTTGTATTTTATGTTGTTATACTGACTACCTGCTTGCCTTGTCTTGTCAGTATGGCAAAAGCTTGAAGAAGAAAACCGTGAATTTTTCAAAGCCTACCATGTCAGATTGATGGTGAAGCACCAGATAATGATCTTTAATGAGTTGCTTGAGAAACAGGTGGAGCTCATGCGTAAGACGTGCCCTGTTGGAGTTGGTGCCCTTCCAATGTCTAATGGATCTTCATGTATGATAAGGGTTTATCCTTAGTAATCTGTAATTGCATCTGTGTTTGAGTTTCTTTTAGTCCTTTCCAAGTTTTTCTGTTTTTTTCATTTCCCCCTTTTATTTTTCCTTCCTTTGCAAACTTGAATAGTATCTTGGAAAATTCAGTTACAACTGTCTCAATTAGATATCGGTCTGATTTCTCAATTTTTGGCACATGTCACATTCAGTTACAACTATCTCAATTAGATATCGATCTGATTTCTCAATTTTTGGCATATGTCACAGAGACTGCACAGTGAGTCCACACTTTTTGGTCTATGCAATAGTGTGCAGTCTATTTTCATCTCTAGTGCCATTGCTTCTTTTCCTCTTAGGTACTTATTTAGATAGATTATATCTTTCAGGACTGTCAGATCTAACACTTCGTAACTTTTATATACCTAGCAAGTGTTATGTGCTTCTTGATAGCCACTGGTTTACAAATACTTTACAACGTTTTAATTTTGTCTGCATTTTAATTGTCAGGACTTTATTTATCTTGATACAGTATTTTATATTGGTCATTAAAGTGTTGTCTGAATTTTGTTTCCTCACAGTGGAGCAGAGTCCGTGTTTCATGACTGAGCAAAGAGTGCAGCCTTCAAGGCCGGAAAACATGCATCATTCTGTGGCCCCTTCAACTACAATTCGAAATGGTGTGCATGGTAACATGCAATCTCCAGATGATTCATCTGCTCGTACTGGAAGGATGGATGTCTCACAAAACATGCTCCCAACTCATGAGGCAATGGGTATGATTCAAGGAGTAAATGGGATTGTCGTCAAATCAGAATCAGGTTACTCAAACAGTTCTCCATTCGCATTTGGTCTCGATGGAAATGTCCTGGATACACGTCCAACGATTGTAGATGCATCCGTTGCATCATATAGCAGTGTGGAATCCAACTCACAAGCCCTTAATTCAACACTCTTGGACACCGATGCTTCTTCATTTGGCTTCTTAGGGCAGATTCCTCGCAATTTTAGTCTATCAGATTTGACGGCGGATTTTTCTCAGAGTTCTGGTTAGCCCACTTCCTTGAGTTCCGATTTTTTATCTACTCATGATGTTCAAAATTATTCACCATTCACCTCTTTTATTTCTAGATATTCTGGAGAGTTATGCAAGATCCCCATTTCTAGCAGGAGATACGGATGATTTCCTGGATTCCCCTGGAAGAGAACCTCAAGGTGAGACTTCAGCAGTTTATGGATTCAAAGAACCAAACTGGGTAGCAACTTATATATTTTTTTGTGTGCAGGCGATAATAAGAGATTGGACACCATATCTGAAGGCTTGAGTTTCGACGAGTTTGGCAGTGAATGATTAGAGACTTCTGGAGGTGATCCTACTATATTTTAATTTTATTTTTAATTTTAATTTTAATTTTAATTTGACACATGTCAGCACCCTATGCATAATAGTCTATTAGAAGCACTCAGATAAGCGTTATCCGATGGTTAAACCTGTTCCTTGAGCACATAATATGGTGTCGTTCTTTCCCTCACGTGAAATGTAGCTTCATGTAATAAGATGGGGCGATTCTTATCTTTGGAAATTTCCTACTAGACATTTCAGCTAATTCACATGATGCCGCTTGGATTTTTAGATCTGCATTAAATAGAAATTTCATACAATGTGATCTCCTTCAAAATGTTACAATTGACTCTTCTCAAGCATATCAAACAAATATCTGTAACCTAAAACGTGATGACATATTTACGTAGAATTGCTATGTTTGTGTGGTGTTGCTTGGCCTCGGGCCTATCCTGTTTTAATATAGTATATGTGTATCATCTGTGTATATACAATACAGTATGTATGTATATATATATACATAAAAATATAGATGCTGTAAATATCATGGACGTGAAGTTATAACTTGTGTGACCTCATGTCTTGTTTTTTTTTTATCAATTGCTTCAACTCTTCTACCTGCAATGCTAAAGTAAGCAGTCTATTTTTTGAATTTTTGAAAAATTAAAGGGGGTATGACTAAATGAGTTGTGATTAATCTGGGTTTCGGGGTTGATTATTGCCGATGGAAGATGGGGATGGGTGTGTAGGAATTTTTTGAATTTTTTGTCAAATAGCTTGATTTATCAGTTGCAGATGGTTCTGTAAACTGTCGCAATGTGCATTGTTGGTGTACAAGTGCATGTTATCGTATTACCTTCTCATTTTAAAAAAATTTTGGTGGTGGTGCAGGGAAATATGATCTATAATAGTCACCTAGGACAGAAGTGTTTGTACATAGCCATTCTGGAAAAGTGGAGAAATGTTAATGCAGTGCCTCCAAAGAGAGGTATTTGTTTGAAGAGGTATTTATCATAATTAATCATTGTGAGCAGTTTTCAATTATCTCACTGAGGCCACCTTGGTAGATTTTGAGATAAATGCTTACTAACCAAAAGTCTTTTATTATAACTTTTAGGAAGTTCAAATCAATTTCAAGTGAATGGGTTTTTTATCAACATGGGGCGCATATTGTGTGATTGAATTTCATTAGGTCTTTTTATTTTGGAATTAGGGTTTTGTTGTATAAACAATAATAATAATATTATGAGATGCAGATTTGGCTTATGTATTGTTTGGTTAGATATTTCTTTTTACAATTTGTCATTGTATACTGGTAAAATGAAAATGAAGTACCATCAATTGGGGAATGCTTGTTAGTTGTTGGTATAAACAAAGAAAGAGACGGAAATAGAGAAAGAGAAAAAGGTAATGTGAATTGATTATAATCAGCTCATGTGGACGATCGATACTTAACATACACACAGTGTACAAGACAAGTAAGAACTTTGTTCTATTTCACTGTTGGCAGACATCATCACTACTATCTCATTCCATCCCAAAACAAAGACTAACAGGGGTGTATTGGATCAGGATTTTTATATAGATAAAAATAGATAATAGTTTACGTGAATCTAGTGGATTTATAATGTTTTTTAAAAAGAATTTTGGATACTTATAGATATATAATTTTGAATTATAATGGATAAACTTTGCGATTAATGTAGATTTATAAAATTTTGAAAATGATTACCAAACAATCCATCCAAAAGGTGAGGTGGTGGTGATACGTATAATCTCTGTACTCTTGATGACTAGAGTTATTAGGGCGGAATTCAAAATAACTATAGACGAAAGATAGGTAAAACGTAGCACAAGGACA
>JAJJMA010235272.1:83615-116509 GCA_023529015.1 Papaver nudicaule
AGTTTTACCCTCAATTAACTTGAGGATTACCAAGTTCTCTAAACGACAAGATACACATGTATCAGGTGGTGGTGGTGGTGGTGGTGGTGGTGGAGGATGGTGATTAGTAGTAATGGAGTGGTGGTGCTAGTGGGTGGGTGGAGGTTGTCATTGTGGTAGTGGTTGTTGTTAGTAGTGCTGGCGGGTGAAGGTGGTGATGATGCTGGTCGGAAATGGTAGTGGTGGTTGTAGTTGGTGGTGATGGTGCTGGTCGGAAATGGTAGTAGTGGTTGTAGTTGGTGGTGGTGGTGCTGGTTGGAAATGGTATTGGTGGTTGTAGTTGGTGGTGGTGGTTCTGTTTGGAAATAGTGGTGGTGGTGTCGGCGGTTTTAGTTGGTAATGGTGGATGGTGGAGGCAGTGGTGATGCTGGTTGGAAATGGTGGTGGGTGGTATCGGCGTACCACTGGGTGGTGGGTGGTGGTTGGTGGTGCTGGTGCTGGTTGGTGGGTGGTGGTGATAGATGATGGTGGTGGATAAACATGGCGTACCGTGATGACAAAGAAACCAAAAAAAAAAAAAAAAATTGTCCACAAGAATCCATTAATCTCTTGTGGTTTGTGTTGAAATTGATATAAGATAAAATACACACATTTTGCCTACAAATATCCATAAGAATCCTAATTTATCTCGGTCCTTAATTATCCTATAAAATCATAAACGGATTAAATACCTAGGATATACGTGGAATCTAAAAAAATCCAACTTGAATACCACAGGTATTTAATGATTCCGTATATATCCTAATGAATACTTAAGAGTTTTCAGGATTATTAAAAATCCAAATAAATCCTGATCCAATACACCCCTGTAAGTTAGGTCTGAAATAATCTGATGGTAATACAGAAAGGGCACGTACTGGACTGTGCACACAAAGTATTGGGTAGACTTGCATGGGCCGAAGCATACAATCACACGGCCCATACCTAGTGGACAGTTGTACAACGCTTTCCCTTGGATGGCCACCAAGAGCATGCCAGAAAAGTTAAGATAAAAACTGGAAACCAAATGGTATATCGTTAACATAGTGAGGAGAACCACTGAGAGAAAACGTAGATGTTGGAAGCTTACAATGATAGCAATGATGAGAGAAAACGTAGATGTTGGAAGCTTACAATGATAGCAATGATGCAAACATCGTTCTTTGTTCTTCTTTAAAATATTGTCAGGAAAAAAATCTTGCAGGGGGGAAATCTTGTATCAAAGGGAACCTTGCAACCATCGTTTCTCAAAAGATACGGATATACATCTCTTGAGATAATGTCTCTATTCTATGATTGTTATCTCATTAAATACCTCGCGAGGAAAATCCAGAGGGACAAAACCTGAGCGTAGGAAAACATGAGTACTCAGTACAATGCTGGACGCAGATGTCATTGTAGTACAGTAGTAAAGTCATTGGGTAATGACATCGGCGACCTGAATTCGAAACTCGTCTGCATCGGGGTGGTTTTTTATTTATTTATTTATTTCTTTGCCTAGCTACCTAGGCTTGTAAGTAGTGGGGCTTCGGTTCAACTTTAGTATAACCTTTCAAATTCAAAAAAAAAAAAAAAAATACAGTGCTGGATCCCGCAGGTGTTGCCTCATTAAAGAAATCTGAAACGTGCTTTAATCCCTCTCCAAATTCTTCATCCCTTCCTACTCCAATGATTATTTAAATACCCTTTGTGGCAATTGTCAAAATTATCCCTCATTTAGCAATAGAAATTACTAGTTTACCCTTTATCTAATAACAATATATATAGTTAATCTAAAACAAAAACTCAATGGTTTCTCCTCCTTCTTCTTCTTTCGGCTCTCTCCCCCTCCTCCTCCTCCTTCTTCTTCTTCTTCTTCTTCTTCTTCTTCTTCTTCTTCTTCTTCTTCTTCTTCTTCTTCTTCTTCTTCTCTGTTTTTTCCTAAACTAAAACTGCTCCATTCATCGACGAATTCATCGTATAATCATCAAGCGGGTCGCAACAAAAAAAACCAAACGATCCAATTGAACCAACAATTGCGGAAGTTCATCACCGGCTTGGATTTGAGACCTGAGGATATCTTAGTGTATAACTTGGACAATGGGCACGATGTGTGTATGGATATCACGGGTGTTTCTCCTTTCACGAGCGGTGGGCTGCGCACTTTTGTTCCTGGACAAGCTATATTTTGGGAAGTGTACAACTCAGGGCTTTGGTTTTGGCGTGATGTCTTTCACCACTTTAGGGGAGTTAGGTAGTGATGTTGTGGAGTTTCTGAAAAGATTGTGCAATTATATGGCTAGCCATGATGCGAATGTCATAGTTGGGTCTTTTCCATAGGATTGGGTTTGTTATTCAAAAAAGGATTGGAACCCAGCTTGTTGCCAGGCTTCCATCTAATTATTGTAATTCTCCTACTTTCGATTAATAAAATTTTATCTTAAATAAATTAAAAAAAAAAAAAAAAACTCGCAACATTTTCAGCCGTAACAAGTAGCTTACAGTCGTAAGTAGTTACCAAAACAAATTGTTGTGGACAGTGTCGCTTACAGATACAAAGAGGTAAAACAAATGGGTCGTAAACCAACTTACGGTCCTAGTTTTTTTTCTCTAATTTATAGACGTAGATAAATTCCTCCAGGAAAAAAACTCGCAAACTTACAAGCCGTAATTTGGCATGTTTCAGCCGTAAGTAGGGTATTCAATAGCATTAAATATTCTTGTGCATTGGTTACAGATGCAATTGATAATAAGTTGTAACCAGTTGTACGGCCAGTGATCCCCAAATTGAGTAACTTAGGGCTGAGAAATAAAGAACAAACAGTCGTAAAAGGAAGTTGCGGGTGTTGTTATGGCTTTTCTCCAGCTGTAAGTTTCTTCTGGAACTCACAAAAACAAAGTTGGTTTTTCTGATTTTAAGGATTTGGGTTAAGAAAGAGGTATACCCGAGTGTTTTCTTGACTTGATTCTTCGTTTTGAAGGTTCTGATATTCATAATCTTCTTGATTGGGCTACAAATTGATTCTAAACTCATCACTTTGGGTTAAAAACATTTTACCATCAAGAAAATCAAACATACCTTCATCTCCTTTGAGGGATATGAAATTCTTTGATAGTGAATGAGATGAGGATTCTCCTACCTCCATTTCGGGACTTGAATCACTCATTTTGGTTGAGTGAATCAAAAAATCGATTTTTAGAAGGAAAAAAAAAAGTAACCCTTTTCTCCTCTTCTTCTTCTTCTCTCCCTCTCAAAATTTCTAAAAAATCTAATCTTTACAAAAATCATTAAACTAACTAAATCACTGTAGAGAAGATTAAGCGATTCTGCCCACCTGCTAACTTTTTCCAGCCACAATTCAAGGAATTCTTCGACGGGAGAAGTGGTGATCCAGTGGAACACATCCAGCATTTCCAAGCGTTAATGAGCTTGTGGGGATATAGCGATGAACTTCTCTGCAGGACCTTTCCGACAACTTTGACCGGTAAAGCTTTAACCTGGTTTTCTCAGTTGCAATCAGTTCGATTGCAAACTTCGAAGCATTATCAGACGCGTTTTTTTAGCAATACAAAATTAATCTTGGAAGCAAAAAGGGAAGCAGACACTTATTCCTTTTACGAAAGGAAATCAATGAAGACCTCTTAAGTTTCACTAAGAGATTTTGGCAAGAAGTCAGCGAGGTGGGGACAGTCGATGCTGGTCTTGTAATCGAAGCATACAAGAATGCCTTGCCTTATGATGAGTTCGGGATCTACAATTCCCTGACTGTACAACCGGCCAAGACCCTTAGAGAGTTATATGATAGAGCAGATAGATATGGAAGAGCTGAAAAAGAAAAGAAGGCCAAATTGTCAAGAACAACGAAGGGTGCGAAAACCGGGGGACATACCAAATCCAAACCCAATCCTGAAGGAGATCTCAAGAGAAAAACTCACATTGGTTCTGAAGGGCAAACATAAAAGGTGGATGAGTCAAGGAGATCTCAAAGTAGGGAAAGGATGAAGTTTCCCGACCTGAATATTGGGCTTGATGAACTCTTTGATAAGATTAAGAATTTGTTTCTCGTTCCAAAGCCACTTCCTGAAATAACAAAGGAAAAGAGAAATAAAGATAAGTATTTTGCTCTCCATAAGGATTACGACCATACCACAAGAGGTTGTCAGACACTAGCCACCGAAGTTCAGAAAATGATTGATGAGGGAAAGCTCCATCAATACGTAAAGAAAAATCCATCGCAGGTCAACATGCTTGACCTACGAGAAATCAGAGTAAGCCATGCAAGTTGACTCGGCCTCGAGGAACGCTCATGAAAATGCCACACGCCTAAAACTATGACAGATACAGGATTGGAGTATCGAACAAAGTTGATTATGCTAACTTGATTGACACCGAAACTTTGGAGGAAGGGAAAACAGAGATATCATTCTCAAAGGCAAATCTCGTCGGGGTTTATCAACCTCACAATGATGCAATCGTTATCCTGGCTCTCACAGGCATGTACAAGGTACGTCGAGTTCTCATCGATACTGGAAGCTCAATAAGTGTCATATTTTCTGGAGCATACTCGTCAATGAATATGCATGAAGGACAAATCGAACTAGACGAAGCCCAATAATCGGGTTCAGTGGCGAGTCGTTAATTGGGATTGGGAGAGTCTGATTGCCCACTATTGTCGGAGGGAAGATAGTCATGTAGTACTACTCACTGCTCGATTGGCGTGCACCGTATAACGCTATACTCGGCCGCGACTGGATAGAGGCAATGGAAGTGGTACCTTCTACTATCCATCAGTGCCTAAAGTTCGTCACGCCATCAAGAGTAATGAAAGTTAGAAGCGATCAAGTAGCATCTCATAAATGTCATGAAAGCGCAATGGAGGAATACAAGAGGTCAGAAGTGAAAGGCGGAGAGATTCTCCAAGCTGGAAAGAAAGCATAACAACTACAGTGCCTTCCTGTTAGAGCATGGCTCGGTCAACCTCACTAAGTGTTGGTATGTCAAGCTTAGTTGTCAACTTTAGTGATCAAAACTCAACCGCTAAACAACACACAATTAGGTGAAGTCATGTGAGAGTTAGCTTTAGGTTGTGGAAGATTTTGGTAGGATTTAGAATCACTTGCTGAAGAGTTGAAGAAAGACTAAAGATCAAACGAAGACATCCGGCTTCATCATTCAACAGGTTAGTGAATCTAAATAACGCGATTCCATTATATTTTACCCTTGTGCTACAAAAGACATAAACATAACTCTCAGCTTGAGCTTTGCGTTATGACTTGATCACTTGTGATCAGTGTGTCTTATGATAACTCTGCTTTACCACTTGTGGTATTAGTGTTGTAGTTATGACGTTCCAATATTACTTAGAGCTTTCTTTTCTTCTCCGCCTCTAAGTTAATATAAAGGTTTTTCCTAAAACCTTTTCGAGTTGGATATAGCAATGTGATGTTATCTCGGTAGTACTACGAGATTTGATCCAACACAGTATTGTGTCTCTTTTTACCCAGTCTGGCTCTGTCGGATTGATTGCATATATTTATATGAGCCAATGTAAGAGAGATTGTGACTTACACTTATGTTGTGTAGACTCGAAATACTGTTATTCTGAGATTCGAATACGACGTCATGGTTTGGCTCTGAACTCTGAAGTTCTGAATCATTCATTTGATTCTGTGTATGAACATCTTGTATGCCATATCTCACTTCTGGATTCCGAAACCATATTTGTGTATCTCAACTTATGAATTTTCAATGTTTGAAACCTCAATGTAGGTTTTGGTAAAACTAACGTTGATTTCGAAACCATAATCTGGTTTTCGCATTCATAAGCTATTGGTCCGAAACTTAAATATTGTGACCAATGAGATATAACAGATTCGTAACTATGTTTGTGTGGCTGACAGTGACTTGGGAATCAAGGCCAATGTGTCTTGACCATGTGAGATCTAAAAGGTCGAAAAGACCCTGGGGTTTCCTAAAGGTTTATGTGAACCGAGAAATATATTCCTGTGCGTCGAGGCTAAAAAGTGTGATGCTGAAACAAGTTCTCGACCACATGGACTCTCAAGTTCGACACCAAACATTTGTGAAGAATTTAATATGTGTTTCTTGTTTCGAAACCTTAACCAAGGTTTTGTTAAACAAAATCTAGATTTCGAAACCAAGCTTTAGGTTTCGCTATGTGGAAACTTGATTTGGGAACCTTAATATGGTTCTGGTCATATAATGAACTTTAGGTTCCGAAACCTTAATTTGGTTTCTGCCAAAACAGATGTACGTTTCGAAACCTTAATATGGTTGACTCAGAATGTGTATCTTCGAAGTTCAAACTCTATCTTTTTGATTTGTGCTTCAACAAATTAATGAGTTTGATATTCTCGGTTTGAAGTTTGAATTCGTTCATCTTCAATGTACGACTAAGTGGGATTGAGTCATCATCTGAAATATGGTTAGTCGCTCTAGTTAGTAGACACATGATTGTACGTGATTAAATCTTTGTATGATTTACTACTCGATCAAATATTCATTTGATTATTCATTTGATGTTTTGATTTGAATTCTTGGATATCTTTAACGTGACATCTATATTGGAATCAAGAATTCAGGAGAGTTAACATTTTGCTAGTTACTCGTGGAATCTCGCACCGTACTTCCAATGGTATATCTATTTGCGTGATTCAGAATGTCTGAACCTTTGTGTTCACTTAAGATTAACACACAAGGCTTTGTCCACGTTTGTTATGATACGTTTATGCGGAACGTTGAACCACGTTGGACCAGATCCCACTTCCACCTAGGTTCGTCTGGTTAGCCCAGCAATACCAAGGAACTAATGTCGACATTATTAAATCTGGTGACGACATTTGGAAGTAATAATATCTAAGGAGATTTTCGAAACTAAGGACACGTTTTCGAATTGAGATCTTTCCCAGGGATCATATTTGGTAAGCACCATATTCGAATTAAAAGAAATATCCAAATATACCTTAAGATATTATTTACTTTGATTGCTCTTGGCTAAACATGTTTCGAAAATATATTTTTTTATGGAATATATTTTTCTTCAATGTAAAATGCTAGAGTATTAGTTCTCATTAAAAGCTATGAGACTAAATGGAGAATTTCGGAACTATTATGTAAATATGCTTTGTGGAATTTCCGAAATTAACTTTGCCTCATTTCAAAGCTAAAGCCTTAGTCAATATAAATAGGAGTGGTATCTTTCCTGAAAGCTTTATCCCTTTAACCAAGCTCTTCTTCGGAATTGTAAGCTTTTGTTTGTCGCTTTTCTTTTCAGTTACCTTTGAGCTTTTGCTCTCGTTCTAGAATTGCGTGAAAGTCTTCTCTTGGGATCGAGAAGCCTAGAAGTACCTCTTACGGGAAACTAGTTTATGTTTACTAGTCTTCTTTGTATTGTACTTGTGTTCTGTTCTATCACGTCTATCAAACCTAACGATCTTGTTTATTCTAAGGTCCTTCTCTTCTGATATAAGGCCACTCAAGATCGTTGTGATTGGAACATACTCTTTATTTATTAACCTGGATTTGTCAGCAAGCCGCTTTCGGTTTGTGTGCCTATATTATAGATATTGAGTAGGATCAAGATCGATGTTATTGGATCTGTTCTTTGCAGGTACATTGTCCTTCACGGTCATATCATATCGTACTTGCTCCAACTATCTACTTGATTCCAACCGGGACGACAAGGTTGCTCTTTCGGGAGTTTAGGTTTTGAAACCTTGATCGATATCTCGAGGTGTTTATTGCCTAAATAAACTTAATAACCTCGTTCTTGGTGTGAAAAGACTTCGGTGAAATATCTGTTAGTTACCAAGGATATCATTTAGCGATTTCACCTGCCGATATTTGGTTGTTGTCCATAAGGTTGTAATCGTCTGGTTGGAGGTCGGGTAGCGATAGTCCTCGCGACGGGCTGTAAGGCAACTCTTGCGTAAGACAGTAACGGGCGTCTGTTTACGTAGGGGAGTACATGTGCGGGACCACCTTGTTGTGGTTGGAGGCGTAGGAATATTGAGAGGAAATCTTTGTGACTAATAGTCGTATTAGGGTCATATAGTATGCACTAGCTAGTCCGAAGTCTGAGAGTAGGTATGTTGGCGGCTTAATTCTTAAGAGTATTCAAAACTGGACCAGGTCCCGGGGTTTTTCTACGAGTTTGTAGTTTCCTCGTTAACAAAATCTTGTGTGTACTTTACTTTACTTTTGCATTATATTTGAGTCACTTATATAATTAAAGTATCGTACTTGGTTGGTTGACATAGTCTTTCGGATTCTTGTATTGACTCCCTTGTGTGAATCAATCAGATCTGAAAGAGATCTTGTTCTTGAGTTCTTGATTACAGGAACCGGTCAAGGTTTGACTTATAGGTGGAGTAAAATAAAAGATTGGTGGTGTACTCGGTACCCTCGTCTTTACACTTCCTACTTCTTATCAAGGAAGAGGGGAGGAAGGACCGCCAACTATCAAAGATTTGGTAGAGGTACAAATTGGAGATCAAAAGGAGCACACGACATTCATTGGCACAGGGTTACCAGTAAATGAAAGAGAATCATTGATCAACCTTTTGAAAGAAAATAAGGATGTTTTTGCTTGGATCCTCAAGGATATGCCTGAAATTGACCCGAACATTAATTGCCTGTCATCGGTTGAATATTGGTGAAAAATTCAAACTCGTACGATAAAAACCGCGAAAGATGGCCCCGGATAGGAAGGCAAAAGTCGCGGAGTAAATAGAGAGGATGATAGAAGCTGGTATCATAAGACCGTCCGATACCCCAAATGGTTAGCAAACATCATCGCGGTCCCAAAGAAAAATGGGAAAATCAGGGTATGTATCGATTTCACAAATTTAACCAAACAATGCCCAAGTGATCCTTACCCGCTGCCAAGGATCATTGATTTAGTTTACGCTACTGCTGGATATGAAAGGCTGTCATTCATGGATGGATATTCAGGGTACAACCAAATACCATGTTTAAAGACGATCAAGAGCATACTTCTTTTGTTACAAAGGAGTATATTGTTTCCTCGTCATGCCTTTCGGTTTAAAGAATGCCGGGGCAACTTACCAACGTCTAGTGGATGAAATGTTCAAGGATATGATCGGAAAAACTGTTGAAGTCTACATCGACGATATGGTGGTTAAGACCCAGCAAAAACTATCTCATCTTTTGGATTTGAAAGCGTCTCCAACAATACAAAATGAAGCTAAACCCCGCTAAATGCTCCTTCGGGCTCACATCTGGAAAATTCCTGGGATACATGATGACACAAAGAGGTATTGAAGCCAACCCTGAACAAATAAGAGCCATACTTGAAATGTCATCACCCAAGAACAAAAAAGAAGTTCAAAGACTCTCTGGGAGATTAGCAGCACTGAACAGATTCATTTCTCGGTCATCTGACAATGCAAGCATTTCTTTCAAATCTTAAAGAAAGCCGAAAACTTCGGATGAAATGAAAGGTGTGAGAATGCCTTCAATGAGATTAAAAAGTATCTGACTTCACCGCCCGTCCTGGAAAGTATAAAAACTGGTCAGACAATTTACATATACTTAGCTTCAAGTGATTATGTTGTGAATGTAATGCTATTTGTTTTGGAACCAGACGAAAAGTCAGTTTACTTCGTTAGAAAATCTTTGATAGATGTAGAAACCCGATATTCAAAGATCGAAAAAATGGCGCTGGCCCTTATGCACGCAGCAAGACGTCTGAAGCCCTACTTCGAAGGACGACAACTTGTCGTGTATAAAAAAGGTACTTGGAAGAACCGACGATTCGAGCGGACTGGCTACATGGGCTACCTATCTGGGAGCATACTCTATTCACTACGAACCTAAGACAACTGAAAAAGGGCATGCGCCAGCGTCATTGATGGCAGACGTTCCCCTAGACGACATTGAGTTATCTACATCCGCCCTCGATGATGAATTACTGCCTGATGCAGAAGACATGTTGCCAATGACGTTACCATGGGAACTGAAAAAACAGGGGTACCGAAATACAACCAAATTTACGCTTGGTCTCGCGAGTCTTATGGTAAGATATGGACGATCTCAAAAATCAATATCCAAATCTGATAACCGGAGTCGGATCACAAGTGATCAGTCCAACTCAAGATAAATCTTGGCAAATCCCCTGGATGGATTATGGACCTACTCGACGGTTATTAAAAACGTACTTCTTGTGTTTGCTTTAATTATATAATCAGAGAATATAATGCGGAAAGTAAAACACACAAGACACCAGAGATCTTTTTAACGAGGAAACTACAACTTGTAGAAAAACCTAGAAACCTCGCCCAGATTGAACACCACACAATACTAACTGTCTATAAACACTAGCCTACTATAAGACTTTGGTATGGTATGTAGCAGAGACCAACTCAATCCCTCCAAGAGAATTGGCTATTGTCGCACTCCTTACGTCTCTAGATCCCCCACAGATTGTCACGCACTTGATTCCCCTAGTTGACGTCCTTTACAGGCCTAGGAGTTGCTTTAACCGTTGTTAAAGGCTAGTGTCAATAATTCCGGCTTTGCAACCTCAATTACTGACTGTATATTTGAACTGTCGTCTTCAGTTTGACATACACAAAGTGACTTCCTTCGGATTGCTCCAGGTCATACGGAAATCTACTTACAAGCGGGGGCTAACAAGTAAACCGATTAAACTATGCCTAACTTGTCTCTACCTCAGTTATAAAAGAATCACTTAAGAGACTTATACAATTGGAGCTAACTAGGTCTTACAACACCGAGTGCAGCCGTGCGTTGCTTCCTTCAATCTTGTATGTAACGTATCAGTTCTTGAATGGCCTTATTGCAGAAGAGAAGGACCGTAGTATAGACAAGAACGTGATCAGGTTACCAAGGTTACAGGTTAATCCGATAACAACCACAAAGGTATGTTATCTCCTACTTGTGCTTCCCAACTCTCAAGAGAAGTCTTTATAGCCGTTAGGTAAATCCCACAGAGGAACTGCTACCTAATAGAGGATGACTATACCACACAAGCTTACACCGAAGTGCAAAGAGTTTATGATCAATTCCACAAAGAAACTTCACGTATTCTTGATGCTTATGGTTTTCGTTCTTTAACCCTCTATTTATAGCACTTAATAAGATAGGTTGCTTAGGAATAAAGCAACTAGTTTCTTAACCTACAAGTTAGCAAGTGTCCGTGTAAACGAACCCGTTACTTGGCTTGCACACAAAGAAACCCTAGATTTATCTCAATTGGAAATCTTTAAACATTTATCTGCCAAGTGTTTTGTTAGCTAAAAAACACTTCAAGATAGAGATCCAATAGACCAGAGGTAATCGTTATCTTATTGACACATTGAGATTCGTTAGATGGACCACATAAGATATTCTGATAAGCACAAGTCCAAGTAAGAGATAAGAGTCGGAAGTTTAACCCATGTGAAATCTCACAGAATATTCACTTGGACGGTTCGTGAACCGTCCTTCTGAATTCCGGCCAAATACATTGAATCAGTGGTTCACGTACATGTACGTGTACAAATAGACTTTTTGGAACTCAGGAGTAAAATCCGGAGTCACTGTTCACGAACCGGTTCATCCGTTTTACTCCTGAGTATTGTGGGAAACCAATGCAATAGAAAGGGTATCGAATCTATATTATGCATCTTGTAACCTTAGTATTGTGGGAACAAATACTAACATAACTCATGGTTATGTAGACAAGAATACAAAATCTCAATCGCTATAACACTACTAAAGTATCCGACTATTTCGAAAGATAGAATAAGTAGAATAGAAGAATTTCCATAAAAGTCAAAACTCCTACTAACCTTTTGTCGATGAAGAATATTTGATGTCTTCTTTATAATCATTGTCTTCGTCTTCAAGGTCTCTACTACTTTGTTTATATCCCAATTCCGAATTTGAAACTCTAGTAGGCTAAATCAAGAATTGTGTTTTGACACCTAAAACTGACAACCAGCTTGATATACCAACACTAGTGGGTTTGACCGGACAATGCCCTAACAGGAACAATTGAAAGTAGGAATGAAGAAGACAAAAGCAAATAATACAGAAACTGGTGTTGTTGGATCAGCGACAATATCTGAAGTTGATAGCGGGTTGTGGGAGGTATACACCGACGGATTTGCCAGCGCCGATGGAGTAGGTGTTGGTTAAGTGATAATTTCTCCAGAAGGATTACAGATTGAAAAAAAATAATCTGATTAGGCTTCACAGCGTCTAATAACCAAGCAGAGTATGAAGCAGTTGTCTCTGGACTGAAGACAACATTACACCTGGGGGCGCGGAAGGTTAGATTGACAACCGATTCAAAGTTGGTGAATCAATTTTCTGGAGCATACAAGGCTAAGAACGAGAAGATGCTCTCTTACCTTGAGGTTATTCATGAGTTTGCGAAAGAATTTGAAGTTTTTAGCATAGAACAAAGGCCAAGACTTAAAAATCTTCACGCACATGCTCTCGCATACGTGGCCGGAGTTGTGAAATCAACTGCGAAAAGGTACATCGTTGTCGACTTCGAAGAATTTCCTAGTATTTATGACACCTCCAAAGTCGTACATCATGTGTACGTCAATGGAGACAGAAATGACATGTAGGCGGTTGTCCATGACCCTATGGATATAGAGGAGTCTAGCAACAATTAACCTGAAGACTGGAGGTTGCCGTCCATTCGCTACCTACAAACACAATACCTCCCAGATGATCAAGTCTTGGAAGGGAAAATAAAGAGGAACGCATGGAAATACAAGCTAATAGATGGTGAACTATATAAGAAACCAGTGGCAATTGAAACCATAACTACGTTGTGCTACTCTAGAAGTTGGACAATTATTGCTTGCTGAGGCACATCATGGATGCTGTGGGAATCACTCCGGTGGCAGAAGCTTGGCGCATAAACTCCTGTCACAAGGATACTTCTGGCCGTATATGCAGAACGACGCCATGGAATATGCTAAGAAATGCGTGGCTTGTCAGTTACATGGACCACTCATCAACATGCCAGCAAATGAGCTGCATCCGGTTATGAGTCCATGGCCATTCAGTAAATGGGGACTAGATATCGTCGTCTCATTCCCTACAGCACCTGGGGGCGTCAAGTATTTGTTAGCATCAACTGATTATTTTACCAAGTGGGTCGAAGCAGTTGCTTTAGTAAGAACATAAGCGTCTCAAGTCTGGAGGTTTATTTGGGAAAATATAGTGTGTCGATTCGGCATACTAGCAATGATAATCTACGATAATGGGAAACAATTTGATTCAGAGACAATCAAGTCACTTTGTGAAGGGTTGCATATTAAACACAATTTTTCTACTCCGTACTACCCTCAGAGTAACGGACAAGCTGAGGCAACAAACAAAGTGATCTTAAAGAACCTCAAGAAAACTCTGGATAAGGCAAAGGGAAGATTGACAAAAATTTACCCGGGGTCCTCTGGGCATATCGTACGACTCCAAGAAGGTCCACGAGAATTTTGCCCTTCACACTAGCTCGAAGCAGAAGCCGTAATACCCACAGATTTTTTAGTTCCAACAATAAAGACTCTTGCAGAACGATCAGGTCAATATTCTGACAACCTATCTAAAGACAAAAAGCTCTTAGACGAAGTGAGGGACGAGGCGTCAAGGAGATTGGCAATTTATCAACAGTCCATGAAGCGCCAGTATAACAAGAAAGTGCGAGAGAGAGTATTCCTTCCAGGAGAACAAGTGTTGAGGAAATCAAGACCGAAAGCATTCAACCCTAACAGTGGAAAGTTGGGAACAAATTGGGAAGGCCCATACCTGGTAGAGAGATTCGCATTAGATAGAAATTTTTAACTTGGAACCAAAGCCTTGGAATTATTTTAACTTAAAGAAATCTTTTCATTAGATAGATGTAGCAGCAGTATTTATTGATAAAGAATCCATTCATTCTTCATATATGCGTCAACATCTACGCCACACATTGGTACTATCAATATTCAAGGGGATAAATCTGTAATATGTAAAGTTCTTACATAATGCGAGAAGGTGAAAGTTTGGCGTCGATTATTTCAAAAAGGGGGTCAAGAACTCAAGTTATGACTTAATGTACATTCGGGAAACAAGTTAATAGACTTCAATCATCCAAGCAAGTGAGATAAAAAGAAATTAATTGTTTATCATTAAATGGGAAAAGAAAGACAAAGAGTCGTCCGAGCCAGAAGGCGAAAGTCATCCGAGCCAGAAGTAACAAATCCAAAAGAAAAGGGAAAATGCAAACTACGGAGAAAATCTAAAAAGATGTGAAGAATCAGGATGATCAATCTCCTCAGGATTATATGAATCATCTGGATCATATCCGAGGGCACATGCGAGGTCAAACTGCGCTTTGGCATTATCACGCTCAATCGTCAGAGACGCCACCTTTTCTTTCTCTACCTCAAGATATGCACGAAGTCGTGCCATTTTAGCACGAGCCATGTTGAAGTCAGCCTTCATGGAGGTCATCTGACTCATCTCACGTTTCATCGCCTCGAGAGCAGAACGATGTTGTGACGTCTCAAGCCGTGAATTGTTAAGCGAGAGTATCGCCCTTCTGTCCCTTTCATGGAGCGCCTCGCCATGAAGCTCACTGACATGGCGAAGGAGTGATAGCATCTACGTAAAAGAAAATTGATTGTTAGCATATAAAGAAAGAAGAAAAATAAAAAAGAAGAAAAAAGAGTACGTGTATATTATTACCGCATAGCTCTGCTGCATGGCTCCATCTATAACCTGGTAAATGCTAGCAGTGGCAGAAAAGCGATTTGATCGGCTGGTAGAAGCCCATGAGTAACCATTCCACGAGCAACCGCCGGATTGCTAATGGCAGAATCACCGTAAGTGATAACCTCGCCATTGGGTTTGAGCATCATATAATGGAAAGGATCCGTAAAATCGGGAGTGGGCGGAGGAGTCGTTGGGGTGTAGTCAGGATAATCGGGAGCAGCATCTGACTCATCATCACTAATGACGAGTGGAGAAAAAGAACGGGCTCCTGGAAAAGAGCGGCTCCTGATTTTGGGAAAAAAATAATAAATTAATTGTATAGCAAAAAAAAAAAAATTGTGTGTGTGTGTGTGCGCGCGCGTGTAATTTGCTTGAATAAAACAAAAGAAGAAAAAGAGAGCATACTCGAATGGATATGGACTCCGAAGAGGAGACTGTGCTGATCTACGAGTGGCAAAAAAGGCTACACCTGGATATCCACCTCGAGTACTTTTTCTTGCAATGTTTTTGGTTCTACCCATATTGAGCAGCGACTTGGTGTTCGAGGTAAGCGTCAGAATTCTTAAACTGTGGCATAAACAGAGAAAAGAAGTTATGAAGTAATCTCGGCATCAGTGATTGTAGTATAAATTATTATGGAAAAGAGAAAGAAAAAGTACGTACTGTAAAGGAAGAGAAAGGAATAGGAAAAACTTACAGACAAAGAAGAGCTTCTGGTGCGACGTGATTTTGTTACGCCGTCAACTTATTATTTATATAGAGGAGCTGACGAGGAGTTTAATTTAGAGTGAAAGTTTAAAAGAGAAGAGTTTTGGTGGAGAGACTATAGGAATATTAGCCGCGTAAAAGAGTTGTGGTGACTAATAACTTCTAACACGGGATACAAGGAATTTATTTACAAAAACAAAGGGGTCGCATACATGTTTGGGGAACTAGAAGAACAGAAAAAACAGTTCCCAACATTTTGTTTAACGCATCAACTTGTTTATATGGTCTTTTCATAGTCCTTTGTTTAGTGTTTGTCTATTTTTTTATTACAACCAGTTCTTCTTTATTTTTTCTCAACTAATAATGCTTTGTTTTATCAGTTTCAGCACTTTGAATGCCATGGCAGCCTAAGCTCATTGCAGTAATCTTTTAAGCAGTCATGGGATTTGAGCAGTATTGTGTATTTGCGATCAGTTTGATCCTTCTTATAACATGTATAACTCAATCTTTGATAGTATTATCTCCATATGCAGTATTGCAGTCCATCTGTTCTCCGTTGGCTCCAGTTTGTATGACACAGTTTGTCTCTCTGAATCATGTCCATGATGCTATTCATCATTCAACCATCCATGATGATCATATCCGATTCTTCCCGATCCAACCAGTTGGCTCTAAGTTTTTTTAATTTCAAATCAGTCAATTTCCGCTCAATCAGTCCCTAAATTTTAGGATTGATAAGAAAAATTACCTTGTCACAGCCGTATGAACCGCACCAACCTTAAACCAAAATATCTTTCTTACCTTCACAAAAGATTCGATATACAATATCTCATGCACCAGAAAGATTATGTACTTAACTATTCTCGTGTGTTTAGGAAACAATATTATTCAAAAAAATCTACAGTTACTGATATATATCACCAATTTAGTCCCTCTTCTAAACCACCCAAAACCAAGAAGCAATCTAACAGTTGGAATCATTGTACGTCGGAAATTTGTGCAATGTCTTCATCCTGTGGAAACCAAGTCTTATCCATTACTTCACATATGCAAAAGACTAATATCAAGGATTTAGTCTCAAGGCACTTACGAAGGACTATTGGTACCCCCCAAGTTGTCACGGAGTCATCCAATGAATGGTCATTTACTCTGATTGGAAAACTTTATCTTATAATGTTGTGGAAACCAAACTGGTTAGGGAAGATATGAATAATCTTTGGAAAAAATATAACATAAGGAAGTCAGGGTTGTAGGGGGATTTTTTTTTTGTTTAAGCTCAAATCAGAAACAGATATGTAAGACATCCTCAATAACAGTCCATGGAATTTTAGGTCATGCCATTTAGACCTGCAGACGTACTACACCAATATCGCTTATGAGGACTATGTTTTCTCGCACTAGGAGTTCAACATCAAGTTCAAGAATCTTCTTCTTGAGCATCAAAATCTTGTTATCATTAAGGATTCTTGTGCAGAGATTGGTACGTTGATTTCTATTGTTCCTAAGAACTGCGAGCCAAGGGGATATAACATGATAACTGCAAGAGTACGTATTGATTTATCTAAACCTCTCCTTAGAGGTGGGTGGTGGAATAATGCAGCTGGTATTCCGGTATAGCAAATCTATTATTGGGAACGTTAACCACAGAGATGTTTTACTACAATTCATGATGAAGGAAACTACTTTGAGATTGCAGATGACATGGTGATGAGGCAACTATCTCAAGAAGATTACCTCAACTACTATAAGGAATTGGCAACCAAATATGGGGTTTAGGTTTCGGATGATATTAATGAAATGGTGCGACTAATTTGTTTGGCTCATGAACATGAAAATGCAAACTCTGGTCAATATGATATGGTTAGGACAAGCAAGAGACATAGGAGTGAGATTGCGGATCAGAACACTAGTGTCAACTTTGATATGCCACAAACTGCCCATTCCTCTGAGAATAGTTTGATAGGGTCTCAAACTGTGTCATACAATGGAGAAGAAATGAAGCATGATTTGATTGAGGAAGGTGCAAATAACAACTCCCTTGACAATGCTAAGGAGAAAGATGCTATGGTAAACTCTTAAACCCGTTTTTCTCAATTAGCTTCTTTTCCATCTACTTTACGGCTTGACTTCTTTCTTCATTCAAGTACCTTAAAAAATTGATTGGTACTGTCCTAACTCTTGGTCTGAACTGATTTGCTTTGATCTCTTATTGTTCACTTATAACATGAAAATCTTGAGTTGGAACTGCCTAGGCTTTGCTAGCAAAGATACTAGGGACCATTTGCACTACCTTAATAACTTGCATTCTCCAAATATTACTTTTGTATCTGAAACTAAAATCAATGGTGACAGAATCACCAAGTTTGATAAAGCATATCAGTTCCCTAACGGTAAGTATGTCCATCCTATAGGTAGAGTAAAGATGATTTTGATTCAATGTTTCTTCTAATATGATTCATGCAATTGTTAAAAATGATCATCTCAGGGGAGAATGGTTTCCATCTTGCATTTATGGTACTTCATACATGAATGAGCAAGTTGCTCAATGGGAATATATGCATGACCTTAGTTCTAATGTATCCATTCCCTGGGTAGTAATTGTTGACCTAAATGTTACCCTTGAAACTAATGAAAGGATAAACCAGACATCTCAAAATAGTATCATGTCAAATGTAGAAGATTGATTAGAGACTCTGACTTATCAGATTTAGGTTTTCTGGTAATCCCTATACTTGGACTAGCAATAGTCATGGTACTGGGAGAATAAAATCTAGGTTAGATAGAGCTCTAGTAAATAGTCATTGGTTTTTAACTTTTCCAGATTCTAAACTTGTCCATCTTCAATAAAATGGGTCAGACCACACACCTATTATGTTGAGCCTTTATGATATGCATCTAAACAAGGGTAGGAATTGGAGATTCTATGAACCATGGCTCTCTAATGTTACTTGTGTTGATGCAATTAAAGAAGCTTGGTACTCTAACAAATCTGGTTTTGCAGCTTTTATCTTTTATGATATGCTTTCTAACACAAGAAAGTCTCTTGCACTTGGAATAAGACTACTTTTGGTCACATTCAACGGTCACTTTCTAATCTTCAATCAGAGCTTCATAATCTTCAAGCAACAGACTCAGGAGGTCCTAACACAGTTGAAGTTACTAGGGTTGAATCAGAAATAGATAAGTAGAATGATATCCAAACAAAAAATTTGGAAGCAGCAAACAAATGAACACTTCTTCAAGGCATATGACAAGAATACCAAGTATTTTTATATCAAAGTTAATAGAATAAAGTGTAGAAACAGAATTGATTATTTACTCGGTGCAGATGGAAATTGGTGTAAGGACAGAGCTAGCCTTGATAATCTACTTACTTCTCATTTTCAGAACATTATGACTTCTTCTCATCCTTCGGATAGTTATTTCTTCTTACAACACATAACACCAATCATCACTGATGAAGATAATAAAGAGCTTATTAAAATATCGGATGAAGAGGAAATCACAGACACAATAAAATCAATGGAAGCATGGACATCCCCAGAACCAGATGGCTTCCCGTCGGGTTTCTACCAAACTCAATGGAAAACAATCAAAACAGACGTGTGTAATATGGCTCAGGGTTCTTTCATTCTGGTTATCTTCTCAAGCAGTTAAACAAGACAAGATTCTCTCTAATTCCTAAAACCAAGTCTCCACACAAGCCTGGGGATTTCAGACCAATTGCACTATGTAATACTTCTTATAAGCTTATATCCAAAATTATACAAAGAAGATTGAAAAAGCATATAGAACACATTATTTCTCCAATGCAGGCAGCCTATGTTCCTGGTTGACTCATTTCAAAGAATATAATGATGGTTCAAGAGATTGTTCATACTATGAGGAGAAAAGAAGGTAGTGGGGGTGTCTTAGCCCTGAAAATTGACATGTCTAATGAAAAAGCGAGGATACCTAGATATACCACCAACTTTTTTGCTTTCGTGAACCTAGTTAATTATGGTTGTTTGAACGATCTCACAATTCAATATTCAAACAACAACCTGAGTATAGTTCAAGGAATCGAACCCTAACAAGAACGTAGTTCTCGTAGATCTCAACAGAGATGGATTCACTCAAAGGTTATGAATCAACAAACTTGCAATTACTTCTATTATATAGATCAGAGACAATATAATGCGGAATGGAAAAGTAATGCAAGACACCTGAATTTTGTTAACGAGGAAACTGCAAACCTATCAGAAAAAACCCCGGGACCTCGTCCAGATGTGAACACCCTCAGTATGAACGGTATACAAACGCTAGCCTACTCTCAGACTTCGGACTGGACTGTATCGAGACTGAATTCACCCTACAAGCAATTCAGCTACCAATGTGCTCCTACGTCTCTTGGCTCCCGCAGTAGCCTACGTACTTGATTCCCCTAGATGACGTCCTTTACAGGCCTAGGAGTTGCTCCACTTCCCTTCGTGAAGACTAGCGCTACCCTGCCTCTAACAGGACGCCTAAAAGTATCCAAGTAATCAAACAAGAATACGATTGTGATTTCCTTTAGACTTAAAGTCAAGGTTAATGGAATCGATATGTTGAATAGGGCTTATTGATCTAGCCTAAACAACTTTACCTCCAAACGCGAGACGAACTTAGTATGAAACCTAGTACGTGAATTTGCGTTTGGGAACTTCTAGGGTTTACGATACAAGATCTACCTTACGAAGTTTCTATCAAATATTGGTCGTGATAAGATTGAAAGTATTCAATCGACCCAAGATACATGATGGAATTTGACTTCCGACCTGTGCTTCACGATCCTTAAGTGAAGTCTTTCAATAGTCGTAGTCCAAAAGGATTTCGAGATGACGACCAACCTTTATGCAAGGATACACAGATGTGTAGAGGATTGAGATTGTATCTTGCAGAAGGTCATCTATTTATAGTGATCACCAGGGGAGGCTTTCCTTAAAGTTTAAGCAACCTTGAGTAGGTCTCAAGCAAGTTCCGTAACTAGGAAAGTCCATAGCTTGTGTTAGGGCATTGTCCGGTCAAACCCACTAGCGTTAGTATGTCAAGCTAGTTGTCAGTTTTAGGTGTCAAAACTCAATTTTTGATTTAGCCTACTAGAGTTTAGATTTCGGAAATGGGATATAGACAGAGTAGTAGAGACCTTGAAGACGAAGACTGTGAAGACAAAGAAGACATCAATTATTCTTCATCGACAAAAGGTTAGTAGGAGTTATGACTTTATGGATATTCTTCTATTCTACTTTCTCTATTCTTTCGAAATATAGTCGACTACTTTAGTAGTGATAATAGCGATTGAGATCGTATTCTTGCGTAACATGGCCTTGTGTCATGACCAGTGTTTGATCCCACGAATACTGTGAGTCAAGAATGTATGAGATAGATTCGACGCCATATGTCCATTGCAATGGTTTGCTTGCAAACTGTTAGTTGGATATGGATGAATCTAAAGGAGTACTCTTGAGCAAAGAGTTTATGGATCACAGCTGAGGACGTTCTCACGTCTAAGTTCTGGCTCAGCCCAGTACTTCCAGCGGAATCCAGATTTGACGAAATTTGACAGGCAGACGGTTCCCGAACCGGTTTGCGTACCAGACACTTGGGAATTCTCCTGAGTTCGAGATGTCTATTTTGTTCACGTACCAGTACGTGAACCTGACGTGGTCATCTCACTGGTTGTCGAATTTAGTGTATATTCTTTTAGAATTTCACTCTGAGTCAAATTCCAAACTCCTTTATCTCTTAGATGGACTTGTGTAAAACATAAAGACCATTTGTGTTCCATCTAACGATCCTCAATGAGTCAATAAGATAAGATTATCTTTGGTCTGTTGGATTTCTATCTTGAAGTGTTTTTGAGCCAACAAAACACTTGGCAGATAATTCTAAAAAGAATTCCAATTGAGATTAATCTCTATTACTTGGTTGGCAAGTTTAGGGTTTCCTTAACTTGTGGGACAAGTAATTGATTGCTTAATTCCAAAGCAACCTATCTTATTGAGTGCTATAAATAGAGGTGTCTACGGACAAATACCGCAAGCATCAAGCATACGTGAAGGTCCTTAGGGAAGGTAACGTAAACTCTTTTCACTTCGGTGAATGCTTGTTGTGGTATAGTCATCCTTTATAGGTTGCAGCTCCTCTGGGAACTCCCTACGACTATAAAGACTTCTCTTGAGAGTTGGGAAGCACAGGTAGGAGATTGAAACCATCTTTGGTTGAAATCGGATTAACCTGTAACCTTGGTAACCTGATCACGTTCTTGTCTATTCTAAAGTCCGTCTCTTATGATATACGGCTATTCAAGAACTGATACGTTACTCAACAAGGTTGGAAAGGTAGCAACGCACGGCTGCACTCGGTGTTGTAAGACCTAGTTGGCTCCAGTTATATAAGTTCCTTAAGTGGTTCTTCGTGTATAACTGAGGTAGATTCGAATTGGGCATTGCTTACTTGGTTTGCGTGTCAGCCCCGATTCAAGAAGTAGATTTCTGTATGACCTGTATATAACAATCCGAAGGAAGTCATCTTGTGTATGGTAAACTGATAGAGGACAGTTACACCATACGTCAACAGTTTGGTTGAAAAGCTAGTATTGCTGACACAAGCCTTTGGCATCGGTCAAAGCAACTGCTAGGCCTGTAACGGACGTCAGCTAGGGGAATCAAGTGCGTGACGATCTGTGGGGGATCCAGAGACGTAAGGAAGGCGACAATACCCAATTCGCTTGGAGGGCTTGAGTTGGTCTCTGCTACATCCCAGACCGAAGTCTTATAGTAGGCTAGTGTTTGTAGTCAGTTTGTACTTGGGCGGTGTTCAAACTGGACGAGGTCCCGAGGTTTTTCTGCAAGGCAGTTTCCTCGTTAAAAAAAAATGTTTGGTGTCTTGTGTGCTTTTACTTTCCGCATTATAACTCTGATTTATAATTAAAGCACCAAGTAGTACGTTATTGCCTAACTGTCGAGATTACTCCAGTTAGAGGTTTGGATATTGATTTTTGAGATCGTCCAGACTTTAACCATAAGACTCACGAGCCAAAACGAAAAGTTGGTAGTATTTCGGTACCCCTTCTTTTTCAGCTTGAATACTCATTCTCAATCTTCTAAGAACTTTGGACTAAGCCAAAAGTTAAAGAAGACTCAACCTTGTTTGAAGGTCCGCGACTTCTGGTCCAATGCTTGTTTGGACATTGCTTTGCGACTTCTGGTCCAAATACTTAGTTTGAACATCGCTTGGATTAAGTTGTTGAATTCCATGGGCCAAGTCACGACAAGTCCGAGAACTAATCATGCCTAGACCGAAAACTTAAAGATATGGGTTGGAAGTTTTCGCATGGCTTATATGAACGCGCTCATGAACGCGTTCACAGAGCAGTCTATAGAGTTCAGGAGAATTCAGAATAATTCTTGAACTTGTATGTACGCGTTCATGAACGCGTTCATTCAGACTTAGCTCATCTCTAAATGCCAAAAGCAACACATGTACGCGTTCATGAACGCGTTCACGGTTGGGGTCATTTCAACAGACAACTCAACATACTCTACCTATACATATTATCACAAGTGTGGCAAATGCAAAGGAGAAAATCCTATAATACCTTCGGATCATATAAACAACATCATAGACTATTGGTATGATAGAAATGGTAAAAACGATACGGAAAGGAAAAACCTTTCTAACCTTCAGCGAGGACGTTATGATTTATCAAGTAGTAAGCTTCGGTCTTCGTCTTCATCAGTCGTCGTCTCGATTACCTAAAACTATCCTAGTCCGAGGTTGTAGAGTAAACTTATCAAGGATTGTGTTTTTGTCTAATAAACTTGACAACTGACTTGAGATAGCAACATCAGTGGGTTCAACCGAGCAATGCTCTAACATCTAAAGCCTTTGATGGGCTGGAATGGTCTTTCTTAATTGATGTTCTCAAAAGTTTTGGATTTGGTGAGAAATTTTGTCAGTTGATTCATCAGTGTATTAGCACTACTCAAGTTGAAATCAAACTCAACGGGTCTCCGTGTAAAAAAAAAAATCATCCTATGAGAGGCATAAGGCAAGAAGATCCATTATCTCCTTACCTTTTCATTCTATCAATGGAGGCTTTCTTAAGGAAACTAGCTCTCTGTGAAGACAGAAAAATGTTAAATGGTGTGAAGATTGCAAGAACTGCCTCTAAGATTAAACATTTGTTGTTTGTCGATGATTGTTTGCTATTTTTCAAAGTAAACTTAACTCATACTAGGAATTTGATGGATGTTATTGCAGAGTTCAGTGCTTGCTCGGGACAAATGATTAACTTCAGCAAATCCTCAGTGTACTTCAGTAAAAACCTTGATTCTTCTGTTTGTAATGATCTTGCAGGTGAACTTAACGTCCAACAAATGAGTTTACACGAGAAATATCTAAGGCTTCCTTTTTTATAAGTCATAACAAGATAATTCCTTTCTCTTGTCTTATAGACAAAATGGAAACAAAGCTTGCAAACTGGAAAGGTAAAAACCTAGCTCAACCAAGGAGGTCAGTCCTAGTAAAACATGTTTTAAACTCGGTTCTTGTTCATCATATGACATCGTTCAAGCTTCTTAATGATACTATCAAGGGCATGAATTCCGTTTAGTAAAAAATCTGGAGATGAAAGGATACAAACCAGGGGATACACTATACTTCTATGAGGAATCTGTGTAAACATAAACACCACGGTGGAATGGATTTTAGAGATTTGTCGTTTTTTAACATGGCTTTGTTAACCAAGTCGGCCTGGAGATTGTGTACCAGAACTGACGAGATATGGGCTAAGGCATTGGCCGCTAAATTAGCAATGGTGATGTGTTAGCTGCTACTTCGAAAAAGGATTCATCGTGGTCGTGGAAGAGCATCAGTGGTGAACTTCAATTTATTAAGGAACATAGTTGCTGGCACCTTGGTGATAGTAAAACCATAAAATTCTGGCAAGACAAATTGATTCCAGGTTTAATGTCTCCACCTATACCTTTTCATTCTGCAGTATTGCCTGACAGTTATGTACACGTGCGTAGCCTCTTCAATGACGAAGGGACTTGTTGGAACATTCAGTTCTTCAACTTTTGTTTCGTAGTGTTGTCGTAGAGGAAATCAGAAGGCTACCCATCCATCCAAATGTGAAGGATAAGCTAGTTTGGTTACTTGAGAAGAATGGCAACTTCACGGTGAGATCAACCTAAAATAAGCTTTACTCGTTGAACTACAGTCGGGAAATAGGAGAGACAAAAACAAAGAAGTTGTTCTTTAAACTCTGAAAGTTAAACATCATCCCCAGGATTCAGCATTTCATTTTGAAATGTCTCATAAATGTTTTACCTACAAGGAAGAGTATTTCGATGGCTCTCAGGCATATTATTACAACATGCCCAATGGATTGTACTGCAGTTGAGGATGCATCTCACATAATCATGCACTGCAATTTTGCTAGGGAAGTTTGGTTCGTTACATTGGGAGGTGTTACTGGTAATCATCAGGAGATTAAAGATTGGATTCTTGGTTGGTTTAAACATTGTGAACAAGGGATTATCTCTGAAGATGAATTATGTAAGAGGGCAGTGGTTGCTTGGACCATATTGGACCGAACGTTGTGAAGTTGTCCACCATAACAAGTCTGTCGATATCAATGCTTCTATAGCTAGAGTTCAAAGACTGGTGTACATCACCAGTGTGAGTGAGATTTTAAAGAAGTGTAATTTAGTATTACCCAATAGATAATTGCCAAGTGTCCCTCTCAGAATTCACCTTTAAGAAAAGTCTTTTCTCGACCAATAGAAAGCGAGAATACCCTCACCACGTGACGTGGAGACTTTTAAAACTTAGAGCTTTTAGTGTATGATAATGATATAAATGAATTCCTAAATAAAATCCCTTTAGTGGATCGGGTTAGAGGAGAGAGATCCCATTGAATTTCGTAGGCTTGGCACTGCAAAGATTTTGTTGGCACTTCAAAACACTTACACTATCCAAATGTAGTTATAAGGGATGTCTAAATAGGTATGAAAAGTCTAAGTTACCCTTACAGACAAAGGATTAGATTAAAATACCCTAAAATCTTAACTACTTACCCTAGTTTTATAACCCTAATCCTAAAACAAAAACAAATACTGATTTTCATTATCCTCAAATCGAGAATCCACAGCAGCGGAAATTGAAATTGAGAGAGAAAACGCAGCCGAGATTCAGGCGTCCACTGATTTAGCATATAATCAGTCACAAGACCCCAATATGCGTATTAGGTACTAATTCTGAACACAACCCATGTTTTCAATCATGTTTTCCTTGCTTGTATATGTTAGATTCATCGATTTGGGTTTGTTTTTTTCGCCTCAGTCGATTTTTACGGTTTGGTTTTCATAGAAAACCGCGGCGTAAAACCATTTTACGCCTAGCTATTCATCAACGTCCTAGGTGTAAAAAAAAATACGCCTTAGTATCATACCGTAACAAAAGCCCTAGTTTTGCCCTTTACGGCTTGGAAACCAAGGCGTAGAAAAAAGAGGACTGTGCTCACAAAAAATTGCACCGTAAATACACCAACCAAACCGTAAAAAAGGATATAAGGCGTAAAACACAAAATTGAAGCGTAAAGTCCAGTTTTACGCCTCATAAACTGGGACGTCTATTGTGCATTTAATATTTCCATGCAACTTACGTCTCAATGGCAGGTTGTCGTCCTAGGCGTAAATTGAGTGTACGGTTCAGTTTCCCCAAATTCCACTTTTTACGCCTCAATTGGGAAGAATCTTGAGTCGTAAATTAACGCCTCAATTGGGAAGAATATTGACGCGTAAATTTGTTTTACGCCTCAATTCTAAGGTCAAACCAGACCGTAAACAGAGCCGCCCAACTCACAAAAATCACAAAAATCTACGTACTAAAGATAATTACATGCAACAATATTACAAGCAAAGGTATACCTGGGTGTTAGAAGCTAGTTACTCAAAATCGGTGTTTGAATCACTCATTTTGGTTGAGTGATTCAAAACTTTGAGATTTTTGAAGAAAAAAGTTTGGTTTTTTTTTTCCCTCTCCTTCTTTCTCTCCCAATCAACTCTAAAACAAAATGAATTTCTCTCTCCAAAATTTTTATTACCTTAACTATATAGATTATGATATTATGATTACCACTAATCTAATGATAATCAAACACTAACACTAAACTTAATTTAAAGGGTAAAACTGTCCATTTATAAGGGATTTTTGGTTTTGGGTTTTGATGACCCTATTTTGTTTCGGACTGAAGTGCCAACAAAATCTCTACAACGCCAAAAACAGGATTTCGGCAAAGTCCAAATACAGCCGTTCCGTGCCGTGCGATCCTTGTATCCTTAACTTGAAGTCAAAGATATGCGTATATCCAAGGCAAGGGGCTAGCTACAGGTCGAAGCTACACTCCATATATTTTCTCTTCTTAAATATAGAATACAAAATCGAAAAACACCAAAAGCACGAGAAGAATCAGAGTGAAGAAACCAGAGAAGCGGAAAGAAGAAATGGCGAGAGATAGTTGCTTAACTCGTGTTGGAACTGGCGTTGCAATGGGTGGCGCTCTCGGTGGCGCTGTCGGTAATTTCATCTCTAACTCTCTCTCTCTCTCTCTTCGTGTATTCATAAAACCCTAAACCCTAAATCCCTTAATTGCTTGACCCAGAAGGTTTTTTCTTATGTTTGAAGTTCTCCGACCTTGATAATCTTTTTTTGTTTGATATAAAATCAGTAAATAGTAAGTGATCTTTCCTCCGATGTATTTTAAGTAGAAGGGGGAAAGAGTGGGTTTAGTCGTATACTCGATCCGAGAGTGGTAGTGTGTCTCAGATATCTTAATTGACAGACCCAAATTAGAAAATTTGTGTTTTCTTCGATTTATACTTTGATATAAGGAAATAGTATGTTTATGTGGGTGTGAATCTGATGCGATCTTTTTTTTTTTTTTTTTTTTTGCAGGAGCTGTTTATGGAACCTATGATGCTATAAAACACAAGGTGCAGATTCTGAACTTTCATTTGCTTTTTGTATTGACAGATAATGCTACGTGATACATATGTTTGGTGTCTTTTTTTGGGGCTATCAAATTTGCACGATTAATTGATTGCACAAGGAACCTTTGCTTGGGTTGGTAATGAATCTAATGACATTTATACCCGTGAGTGATTCCACCCAAAGAAAGTATTCATGGAACTAAATGTAGTGGATATGTAGGTATTATGCTGTAAGGATAGGTCACTAAAACCAAAATGCCACTGCTAGATGGGAATTCTTTTCATTATATTCTGGAGAGATGGCGAGCATACCCATACTGTTTCTCTTAGCTTTGCTGAATGATTTGTGGTACTTCTTAATTTGGTTTCTTCTATGACCTTGGTTATAGCTGATATCTGACTGCCTTAATTGTTGGGTTTTCGGTGTGCTTTCTTATATTATGCTGTTTGATACTTACTGTTTCTTGCAATTGAAAAGTTGTCAAATCTGCTTGATATGTTTGTGTTATTTAAGTTTGTCAGCCTAGCAGCAGTGGAATGGATGATGCTTTAGGCCTTTTCTATCTGACAGTCAAAGCCAGTAGATAATCCATCCTTATTCTTGTGGCATTAGGTTTTCTAGTTTCAACTCCCTGTTAAAAGATATAACTCTGATTGCGATATATTAGAAATTGGTGTCAAATGATTAGTTAGTTTGGCATTGCAACCACTGTTGCTGATTGCGGTATATGGAGTGGTGGGTCATCATATCGGACATTTCTCCTTTCACGTGTGTATTTGTTGTATGCATCTCTCATAACACTGGAGGGCAAATAAAAAGTTTCTTCCGTCATCAAGGATATTGGGATAAAAAATAAAATCGTGAACTCATAGATACTATTTGTACTGCTTTGACTTTAATTGTTTATTGAACATTTGGCCTTAACTCTAGTTTTAATGGCTTGAATTGCTGAAGAACACCTGCAAAAACAGTTTAAGAACAAATTAGCCATCCGTTATATATTCTTGTCAGTTGAACTGTTATAGATAGTTGGAGGTTCCATTGGCAATTTAGTGGGTTAATTTGGCATGAGAAGGCTCATTGTATTGCATTTCTTGTGTTCCTACATCAAGAAGCCATAGTGGAGAACTTTTTGGATTTGATTACTCATTGTTATTGCCGAAAAACATGTAGGTGCCCGGACTGTTGAAGATCAGGTACATTGGACAAACAACATTGAGGAGCGCAGCTCTTTTCGGCTTGTTCTTAGGAGCCGGGAGCTTAATACACTGTGGCAAATAATCCTACCGAGGGCACATCAATATTTTGTTGCTAAATTATGTCAAAATAAGTTTTACTTTGTTGGAGAGAGAATGGTAGTAGTGTCACAAGAAACATTTTTCTTGCCAGATTTCGTAATATTAGCAGTAAAATGTATGAGAATGTTTTTGTTCCTGTTCAACTGTGCATTTTTATGGTTCTTCCTTTGAAGTGAAATTCATTTTCCCGTGTAACTTTGAATATTTTTGAAAGAGTGGTACAATGCAACCCGTATCACCTCTCTAAAATACTAGTTTCGAACCTTGTTTCGAAACTCTAAAATAGAAATCTATTTACCCAATGCAGGTAAAATAGATCAGGACAGATCTGCCTATAAACTATCCTTCACTTCTTACTTAGTCTTTGCTTTCAACATGGATCGGAGGTACAGTCGTGAGAAATTAGATTTTGACACTTCGGAGATAGATCAACAACACAGTAAGTAAGATTTGGGTATCCCTCAAGAAGGCATGTATCTGTCATGACAACTAGATGGAGCTGGTAGTTTGAACACAGTAGAAAAATTGATAGATAATCAATTGTAGGCAATTGTCTGACAGAGAAGGCATCAGAAGATGCAGGTTCAGTTATCTACTAACAAACAGTGTTATGAAAATTTCAGAGTCATGCTTCCGACATTCTCCAAACCGAACGTGTCAATTCTTTCATGGTCAGTTTTTCAGAACTCAGTTCCTACTGTACTCAGGCAAACTTAAGACATAGAGGAATCAATATATCCTCCATGTTATGCAAGTTTTGCGGTAAGGATGATGAAGATGAAAATCATTTGTTTTTCCACTGCGAATTTTCAGAGCTATTTGGTTCTGTTTTGTGAAAGAATTCGGGATCTCTTTGAGCATTTCAAGATTCGTTAACAAACTTCTATGCATGGTACTACAACTCGCTACTACAAGGCAGAAATGGCAGTTGCTACCATATGCCAATATGGAAAGAAGCATTCGGTAGTAGACACAATTTGTCATCTAATCCAGTCCTTGATGTGAAAGTCCTTCTTACTATTATGGTCTTCAGATCAAGACACATTTCATATAGTAATCTGTTCAATTAGGAAGCTGAAATTCTACATGATGGTCCATGTATATGCATTATTTTGCGGGATGATGAGTTTATTTCCAATGATCAAATGCAGATCATCCTACCCAAAAAATTGTAGGCAAGTCCTACAATATGGGGTGGGTAAAAGCATTATGTGGTTAGGAAAACTCCTACAGTTTAGGGATGCTAAAATAAAACTACCGTAGAAATTGTGACTGATAAGACCAAGTTTGGTCGTTGAAATCTTGAAGAAAAACTGTTCGACCTGCAAAAATAACTAAACGTTTATGTTCTTCAAAAATCTGTAAGGTGGATAATTCAGTCTGTCGAAGTTTTGGTTGTTTATTAAGATTTCTGCTGGTGGTAGAAGTGGTGGTGTATCTTATCTAGGTAGACGGAAAAGTAAGACATGAATATTGCGCAGCAGCAAGCGAATGGAACTAAAGAGAATGAAGTTGTGTGTTATTCACCAAGCATGATCACAACAAATGGAGTTTGGCAGGGTGACGATCCACTGGATTATTCTCTCCCTCTATTCATTTTGCAGCTCACCCTCATTGTCACAACCACTCGCGTCCTAGTGTTCCTTCTCAAACCCTTTCGCCAACCTAGGGTCATTGCGGAGATCCTTGTAAGATTATTTTCTTGTTTTTCAAAGTCATCGCATTATTTTCTACTTCCATTTTCTTTAAGTTCTTGAAAGACAACTAAACTTCATTAAATGACCATGCTTAATTCTTCTTCTCTTTTCTACTTGCATCTTGATTGTGTGTGTATGATGAATGCACAGGGTGGTGTGATCTTAGGTCCATCAATGCTTGGACAAATCAAGCAGTTTGCCGAAAAGGTTTTTCCTCTTAGAAGTGTAATGGTATTAGAAACAATGGCAAATGTGGGTCTCCTCTATTTCTTGTTTTTAGTTGGTGTGGAGATGGATCTATCTGTGATTAGACGTACTGGTAGAAAGGCGTTAATCATCGCCCTGGCTGGGATGGTTTTACCATTTGTCATAGGAGCTTCATCTGCATACTTTTTGACTAGTCCAGGACCAGGTCACCAAGTGAATCAAGGGACGTACTTTCTTTTCTTGGGTGTTGCGCTTTCCGTTACAGCTTTCCCTGTTCTGGCTAGAATTCTTGCAGAACTAAAACTTCTAAATACAGAACTTGGTAGAATTGCAATGTCATCTGCCATAGTTAATGACATGTGTGCTTGGATATTATTAGCTGTGGCAATAGCTCTTGCAGAAAATGGTCCGGACAAAGATGCAGCTGCTTCTTATGCTTCGTTATGGGTTGTGCTCTCAAGTGTTGCCTTTGTGGCTTTCTGTATTCTCGTAATCAGGCCATTGATTAATTGGATTATAAGGAGAACACCCGAAGGAGAAAATTTTAATGATTTCTATATCTGTCTGATACTGACAGGAGTTATGGTATGCGGCTTTATAACAGATTCGATCGGAACTCACTCGATTTTCGGTGCATTTGTGTTTGGACTGGTGATACCAAATGGGCAACTAGGTACAATATTGATAGAGAAGCTGGAGGATTTTGTGTCTGGTCTATTGTTGCCGTTGTTTTTTGCTATAAGTGGGTTGAGGACTAATATGTATAGTTTGAAGAATTTTAGTGAATGGGGAATGTTGCTGCTGGTTATAATTCTGTGTAGTCTGGCAAAAATATTCGGAACTTTTTTAATCGCACTTTTTTATCAGATGCCATTTAGAGAAGGAATTGCTCTTGGGTTACTTATGAATACCAAAGGTCTTATTGAAATGATTGTGCTGAATGTTGGAAGAGACCAGAAGGTACATACATACCTGTCACTCTGCCGCGCATGTTGGGACCATATCATTATGACTTGATTGGTTTTAATTTTTCTGAATTCATTCTTTTGTAGGTATTGGATGATCAATCCTTTGCAATCATGGTAATTGTAGCTGTAGTGACGACTGCCATCATAACTCCAACTGTAACCGCAGTGTACAGACCTGCAAGACGTTTCGTTCCATACAAGCGCAGAACCATACAGAAATCCAAACCAGATGCTGAACTCCGATTACTGGCCTGCCTCCACACACCCCGTAACGTCCCAACTATCATTAACCTCCTGGAAACCTCATATCCTACCAAAAAGTCCCCAATTTATCTTTACGCTCTCCAACTCGTGGAACTCACAGGCCGTGCCTCTGCCATGCTCATAGTTCATAACACTCGCAAATCGGGGAGACCTGCTCTGAACAGAACCCAAGCGCAATCTGATCACATCGTAAGTGCCTTCGAAAATTATGAACAACATGCCGGGGCAGTCTCAGTTCAACCCCTGACTGCCATTTCTCCATACTCAACGATGCACGAAGATATATGTAATCTTGCCGAGGACAAAAGGGTTGCTCTAATCATTGTTCCTTTCCACAAGCAACAAACGATTGATGGAGGAATGGAAGCAACAAATCCAGCTTTTAGAACGGTGAATCAGAATGTACTGGCAAACTCTCCTTGTTCTGTTGGAATCCTTGTTGATCGAGGATTAGGTGCCTCAGCAAGAGCTGCTAGTTCCCACGTTACCCACAACGTTGTCGTTCTGTTCTTTGGCGGCCCTGACGATAGAGAGGCACTGGCTTATGCTTCGAGGATGTCAGATAACCCTACTGTTAACCTTACAGTTATCCGGTTTCTGCCTGGAGAGGAAGCAAGAGGGTGGCAGCAGGACAGTGAATCCAAGGATAATGGAATGTTAAATGTGACTACTGATAATGACAGGGAGAAACAGACTGATGACGATGTTATCACTGATTTCAGGATGAAAACAGCTAATGATGAATCAGTGGTATATATGGAGAAAATTACGAACAATGGAGAAGAAACAGTGTCAACTATTAGATCTATGGATAATATTCATGATCTCTATATAGTTGGAAGGGGACAGGGGACGATATCACCACTCACAGCTGGACTTACCGATTGGAGTGAGTGCCCAGAGTTGGGAGCAATCGGAGACTTACTTGCATCGTCAGATTTTGCTGTAACAGTGTCAGTCTTGGTGGTGCAGCAATATG
>JAJJMA010235272.1:116519-128888 GCA_023529015.1 Papaver nudicaule
TTGAAGATTTAACTATAAATTGGTCTCAACAAGGCTATAAAAACAAAAGATTGACCTTGATCTGCTAAATAGATGAATTGACAAAACAAAATGTGTATATGATTCTGAACAATTAAAACAAAGACGAACATTTCAAAAGAACCTATTATACAATAAATAATGGTACAAACCAACCAACGTCCGATCAGGACCAAAATTTGATTGATGAAGTTACATGAAGAGAGTCGACTACAATGAGCATATGTAATATGTTACATAAAGGGAAGAGTTTAACAAGTCAAGGATACCATAGAAGTAAGTCTCAGTTTAGTTCCTGTTGAGGGGAAACTCATGAGCATCTTCAAGTCTGACTGCAATTTCTTCCTCCAGAAATCTTTAGTTTTGACCCCTCAATTTTTCGGGAGATTTACAGATATAGAGATGCTGCAAAGACAATGTCCCTCTTAATCTTGGTAACAGCTTCTTGAAACTTGGCTTCAAGTTGAGTTTCACCAATAGACTTGGCTGCCTCTGTTAGCTGCTGAAGAACTTCCTCCAGTCTCCTAATAGCCCTGATCAAACTACCCTCAAAAACCTGTGTAATTTCCATAATGTCATAGAATTTGGACCCCTTTGCCCATGCGTACACAACCTCCATAATATCAGATCTGAAGGAATTTACGAAACCTTCTACGTCAATTGGAACCTGTTGTAAAAAGAAGCAGATACAACATTAACTTTAGATTCTTTTACAAAGTGAAAAATGGAACTGCACGAACTTCATAATAAGGCTGAAAACTCAACAAAATATTGCCTCAAGAGGGTGTGTTCGCACCAATAGCATTTGCCTAGTTCTTTGGAGACTTGTAATAAGCGTTATATGCGAAGTTATGTAAATTGATAATATAGGTTTTAGACTAATTACCAGAAGATCTTTTTTGGTCATCTATTAACGATGGTCATTACAATCTAACCAAACTTCATTTAAAAAATTGTCAGTCATAAAGTATTCGACAGGTACCCTTGATGAGAATCCCCTACTAAGGGCAGTTGCCATCTCAAAAGAAACCAATATACAAACATTTGAAGTTCATAATCTACGGAAAAGAAGGGGCACAGTCCGATACGTACTCTATTATCAAGCTGAACTGTAGCAACCCTTTTTGCTGTTTCTTGCAGTTGTGTAAAGAGCAGGTCAAGCCCTTCCCTGGGTTTCGGAGCATCTTGAACTTTTTCCTGCCACACAAAACATGACAACAAAGAAATCATCTCCTCAACAGTAGCATCCTTTAACACACCATTAAACATGAGCTCTGTCAGCGTCAGCTCATCAGCACTGGTGATCTCACAAGCAACCTTCCCCTTCAACTCCACAACACCATCTCTTGTAACATATCTGCAGAAAGGGTATGGCTTTAAGCATGCATAGCATTAAGATGGAAAAGATATCAAATGCTCTAGAGTATATTTTAGCATATATTGACTTTAATTAACGGAAAAAAAAAAAAAAAAAAAAACACACAGAAATGTAACTCACTGATCCATGGGAATTATCAAAACAAAGTTATCAAAAATTACTTTGCAGTTGCACACTTCAGTATTTAATATAGTTGATATATGAATGTGAGTGAAATATTAAAGTATAATAGCTCAGATGGCAGGCAGTCAGGCAGATCGCTTCTCTTTTGAATGTGGCATCGTAGGAATAAGATTAACACTTAACACTTAAGATGAAACTTCTGCTATTAAATCCCCATAGAATCCCCGTAGATAAGGTAATTTAACTTATAGCTAAGAGATCATCAATGACAGCAAAAAAAAAAAAAAAAAAAAAAAAAATGCTAGTAGAATGTAGAGAAGTGCTCTTACCCCAGTTTCCTTAGGACCCGCTTCCGTGCCTTGAGTTCATCTTTAAAGGCTAACGCTGTAGATGAATGCAAAGTTTTCCTGATTAACTGGATCTTTGCTTGCAATTCATTCTTCAAGTGTAAGACCTTCAGCTTTTCTTCAATAAGTGGAGACTTTGCAACTTCATGCTTGCCGAATAAGCTCTCTAGAGCCTCTATCCGACGAACATTTTTTTTGTAATCTTTATCCTGGACCTGCAGAGTATATAGGAAGTTGTGGTGATAGCCATAATAAAAGAAACACAGCTTATAACAGAAAGCAGCATTTTTTACCTCCAAGTCATCTTCTGGATCCAGGAGAGGAAGTCCTTGAGGATGTCTGGACAAAGCTTCAGAAACCCTCTTCACAGTATTTTCTCGAGCTTCCGAAGGCAAAAGATCTTTAGGGATGATCAAAATGAGAGTGCTTAACCCGTCAATCTGCAAGATGAAATGAACAAGATAAGAATCTAAAATGAGCCTAAACGATAAAACTGAAATTTAAGAAACCAGGAAAGGAAGTACTTCTGACAAACAAACAAACAAAAAAACTGAAAATCCATATTTTTACAAGCTTTCCATCTTGAGATTCTCAAATAGAAATATAGACCGAGGAAAAACCAAATAAGGGAAGTCAAATGAAAGAAAATATATAAAGATGATTCTCAAATAGAAATATAGACCGAGGAAACACCAAATAAGGGAGTCAAATGAAAGAAAATATATAAAGACACATATTTGTATATATATGGCCGCAATAGGGAACTGGCCTGCGAGATAGGAATGGAAACCACCACCGCCTCTCCCTGCTCTTTCAACGGCACAATTTTTATTGATTTTTTCCCATCTACATCCTTGCTAACAACACATCTTGTAAGAACATCTAGTCTGTAGTTTGCATCATCAGGTTTCCTCCTAGAATCATCTGGAAGCAATTTAGGAAATATACTTAGTAACACGAAATACAAAAAGGTTATATTGGAGACAAGAACATAAGCTCGCTCTTACCTTCGGAAAGGCCTCGCAGCTTTTCGAAGTTGATTACCACCCCCCAGGAAACTTGATTCTCAATAGAGAAAGATGGGTTCTTATTATCACCTCTTGTACATTGGATACAAACAAGTCTGCCGGGCTGTAGAAAGCGTACACAGTATTTAGGACAGAAAACAATATCATGAATAGCCTTCTTCCGTTTTTGGTACTGCTCTATAAGGTTGTAGTAATCCTTCACACTATCCTCTTCAGCAATTATTATTGAATCTCTTTCTTCTTCTAGTTTCTTCGCTTGTCTCTGAAAGAAGGAAAACATTGCTAATGTTAGAGCAACTCTTTTGCCTAAGCAGAAAGACAAACACTTACAGATCTATACTAAAGTCACTCACCTCCAGATCAGGAATGGCACGGTCCGACTGAAATTGATAAAATGAATTTCGAAGTAGATTCTCAGGATCACCATCTTCACACCGCATTTGGTTCAAAAGCATATTGTAACTGAGATGGAAGGCACTGTACATCTCGAATGTGTTAACATTTAAGACAAGTAGTATAGAATCATTATACAGTGAAGCACAGCCCTGATAATTGTGGACCATTGGAAGGCAATAACAAACTCTTTTGGAGTTAGATGTATAACTATAAAACCCAGAAAGGAAACTTTGGAAACAGAGTTTAGTCTAAATACGATACTTTTTTCTTATTCATAAATGAAAATCAAATATTAATCCATCTTTAGATAAATAAAAACTTTTAGACATCATATGGACCTTTGGCATCTATTATCAAAATAAAATGTGCAAAGAAAACAGATCATATAGTTTTGGCAATAACATCAGTCAGATGCTCCTCGATTTCAGTAAAGAAAAGAGCAAAACAAAACAGTAATGCTTAGAAAACAAAGGAGTTCATACACATTCTTAATTCCCTTGTGCAAAATCACTCAGCAATTGAGTAACTGACTCTAAAATTTTGAGAACAAGAGGGAGAGATGCAGATAATTTTTCCCATTAAAGAATGCCTACCTGTTTAAGCAGTCTGCACTTCCCTTCAGCATCATTTTTGCAGTAGATGGTTCCAGCTTCTCATCAACCATGAGAATACATATTCCACGCTCGTCAATTCCACGACGACCAGCACGACCACTCATCTGTATATATTCTCCACTGGTTATCCATCTGAACTTATCCCCATCAAACTTACGCACATTCGTAAACACCACAGTTTTTGCAGGCATGTTTAGCCCTATGCTGAAAGTTTCGGTTGCAAACAAACACTAACAACAACAACAACGGGAAAAAAAAAAAAATCATCAGCAACAAAACTGAAGAATGTTTCAAGTAAACATAACTGAGAAAATATACGTGATAGACTAATTCACAAACTGCAAACCCCTAGGCACCACTTCCTGTAGTTATCAATCTAGTATCCTAAAGGTAAGGAAAATTCAAGGATTTGAACCATGCTATTAGTGTTTGATATCAAAGCGTAAGCTTGTCTCAAGAATACTCTACGTCCAACATGAATTGATCAAATAAAATAGAAATAAATCGTAGAGATAAATCAAGTCGAGCAGCCCTTTATAAGGTCGATATGCAGACAAGAACGACATGTCCTTAACTAAACAACAAAGACAGATGGATGACAGATAACAGTAACAATCCTTAGAGAAGGTATAAAGATATCCTTTGTGGACATATGAAGCTTCTCACATTCCATATCCTAATTTCATAGTTTGAGAAAACCTAAAAACAGCAGAAAAGGTGATAAACAGTACATTGCAATCCTTGTTAGCATTCTAAAACAATTAGTGGCTTATATACAGTATAAAGGATTCCTTGTCAGTAGTTTTTCTTTTCTGCTTTTTACCTAGAACTGACATATCATAGTTACTACTGTATATGTCATCTTTGCCAGTGAAATCAACTAAGATTTCCAAAATATTGGGCATTTTCCTTTGTGTAGTTAACATCAAAATGTGGCTTCTTTAGAATTTAAATAAACGTAGTGATAAACTAGAAAATATGGTATTCATGGTCAATAACTCTTTACAGAATACAGTGTCAGTGAATACAGTTGCATGCTCCCAACCTTGATGAGACCTTCTTGAAAGAGGATCTCTATTACTTCTTTCAAAATAGGTAACAAGCCAGAATGATGCACTCCTATTCCCCGCTTCAACAAAGGTAACATGCTGGACACCTGTAAATAGCCAGAAAACCGAAAATCATTGATTAACAGATTAAAAAAATAATAATTTGAGAAGCCAAGACAATCAGCGGTACAGTATAGAAATAGGTAAATATTAAATGGTAAGTAAATAATCAATCATAATCCAACTCATTTGCTATTCACATTTAATAGATGTCAGGATCACACATTTGAATATTCTGACCAAAAAACAAAGAACGCCGTCAATGCAGGCCTTATATCGAAGTCCTCTTTCCGACTAAGCTAAGCAGCATTACTTATTTGTTTTCCTTACAATGCGCAGAAAGATAACATTCTCAATAAATACCAAGAAGTCAGTGGAAATCCAATTATACCACGGGATTAAGTAACTCCAGTGGGAACCCTAATCCCAGTCCCGTCAAATGCCATTCCATTGGAAATATGTTTTGTTAACCAAAACAGAGAGCAATCCTAGAGTGATGGAACACCATAAGCTCAATCAGCTTTATCTTAGAGGTAGTGCTTCGGCTCTGAAAAGGTGACAATATTTTAAAAATGGTCGCATATGTTTGTTGAAATATTTGTATTGAAAACAGAAAAACTCAAATGAGTAAAATTAGATGTCAATTCAACCAAGAGAAGCCTATAAAAGGTGACAATATTTTAATATAGTCGCATATGTTTGATGAAGTGTGGGTTCCATGATATTGCATTTGGAATCTTGGATCTAAATGCCATGCAATCAGAAGACTGAAAGGATATCAAAATTTCCAACTCAGAATGAGAGATTAATAAGAAATGAAGAAATGGCTTGCCTGAGGAAGCTTTTTATCGTCATCTGAAAGTAAGTCCATTGCATTCCAGAAAATCTCTTCTACATTCGCTTTCTCAACGTCATTATTGATATCCATCTTTGCCATCTAAATAACCAAACAGAAACAGAAAAAAAAAAAAAAACCCAGGTTGTATCACTTACATTCAGATAGAAAGAAAATGCCGCATGAAATCATGACATAATATCTTGCAAAACCAAGTTAGCTTAAGCTGCAATACCACAACAACTAGCCTAAACAAGTAGGCTTGCTCTCAAAGGCAACTAGACAATCACCAAGTAATCAAATCCATACTCCTAGAAATTAAAACAAAATGAGAACTCACCATCATTGCTAGAGATTCGCACTCCCTTTTGCTGAAACTGAAAATTATAACAGGATCATACTGGCGTTGAATTATCATCTTCACCAACTTATAGATATCACTCTCTTCACCTGATTTACTTGCCACCAAGCCTTTCTGCCATCTTCCATTTTTCTTTTTATTATCTCCTTCGCCAGCAGGAAGAAGTGCATTTAAGGCTTTCTGAAAGCTATCTTCCCGAAATTTACCCTTCTCATCCACAACCAAGTATAAACCCTCCACTCCGGAGGGAAAGATATAATGTTGAAGTGGTGTAGGACGATAATCTGTGTAAACAATATGGCATGGTTGTCGGTGAACCTTAGCAACCCAATCCGCAAACTCCTTGGCATTAGGCACTGTTGCAGAGAGAAACACAAAACGCGAATTTTTCGGTGCCATTACAATACTCTCTTCCCAAACAACACCTCTTTCTCTATCACGCATATAATGTACTTCATCAAATATAACCCATGCCACTTCCCTCATTATTTCTGATCCTTTATATTGCATACTACGCCAAATTTCAGTTGTCATAACCTAAATAATCAAAATTCAAACAAAAAAATAAGTATAATTACCCAACTCCTAAAACCCTAACAACAACCCTAAAGAGTAACCTCAATCAACAAAAATTAAAAAAAAAAATACAAAAAATAACACTCACCAAACAAGAAGCATTAGGTTCAATTGTTACATCTCCTGTCATAAGTCCAACATCAGAAAATTCTTCTTTAAATTCTCTGTACTTTTGATTACTAAGAGCTTTAATTGGTGAAGTATAAATAACCCTTTGTTTATCCCTCAAAGACATAGCAATCGCATACAAAGCAACAACTGTTTTTCCAGCTGAAGTATGAGCTGAAACCATTACAGATTCCCCATTATCTAAACATTTAATAGCTTCAGATTGAAATGGATCTAGAGTAAAAGGATATTCCCTTGCAGGTTTCATGTTTTTCTTATCGGGATTACTTGGACGAGGTTTATACCCTTCAGGATATGAAACATCATGGATACAAGCTACTGTATTGTCTTCACTAATTAGAGAATCAATTTCTTTCTGCTGTTTTTGTCGATGGCTGGCTTCTTCAGAAACATTTTCTTCTAGTTTTCTCTTCAGAGACCCCATTGAATGTAGAGAATACAAAGTTTCAGACGAAAAAAGAAAAGAAGAGGAAAATCCTAGGTTTAGTTTTGGTTAGGTTTAACAGATCCCTCACTTTTTCAATTGAGAGGCCGGTCTGTCTGCTACTTCAAGCGGCCACCAATGCTGTTTGTTAGACAGAGAAACCCTAGATGAGAAAAGAAATTGGAGGGAACATGAAGGCTACCACTACCATAAAGGGCAGCTAATCTGGAGGCACCCACGATTGGGCTCTCACACGGTATAAAGTTAAACCGGTAAGGCCGGTTCCTATGCATATGGCAAACTAGTTTTTACCCTATGTAGTTGCGCAAGGCTGAATCTTATGGTATCCTCTTTAACATTCGGCTTCAACTTCCACGCCGGCTTGAAGAGGGGGCAAAATCTATTGGTTTTGGGTTGAGTCAACCTATTTGTGCCCTTTCACCGGAGGCTGACAAATAGTGAAACCGTTGAATTTGAAAAAGATTGAAGGCACAAATTTTGTGCGCACAATGACTGGTGCAAACAACGAAGTTGTTAGATAACATTAGTGGTTGAAAACTCTAACAGCTTAGACTATGTGCGTCGTTTCATTGGGTGCAAAATCAAAAAAGAAAAAAAAATGGTGCACTTTCATTGACCAATAGAACTTTATCTTGCGCTAAAGATTAGCGTCAGTGATCTTCTTTAACTTGCGCACTATAAGCACTGTCGTTGATCAAGTTTTTATCCAAAGGTCCAAAAATTCATGGCTATAAATACTCAATATCCAACCTAATTCAACTCACACTTTCTTTACAATCTCTTCTGACTCGAACAATTTTATGGTAATCTCACACTTGTTTTTCTAAAATATGGTTGATCAACGTGATAATTCAAAGTGGCATGGTGTTAAGTATATCACAAAGGAGTATTTGTGTACCGTAGAAACTATGTGGAACGTTGTTTGTCGAATGTTTATTCTGCACCTACATGGAAGAGAGAAACTTTATGGGAGAGTATATTTCCAAAGTTCGAAGATGAAAATGGAAACACGAGAGGGCGGGATCCAAGCAGGTGCCAATCATTTTGTACCGATTAACAAATAAGTGAATAAATTTACGGCTTTAACCATTTGAATCAATTGAACCAATCAAGTAAGATGATATGTTAAGGGAATCGCTAGTGGAATGGCGAACAATAAATGTCAAAATCTTTTTGTTTTTATACGTTGTTTTCGCATCTTTATGGTGTTGATGAAATAAAACTCAATTTTGTTCGATGCTCCTCCACCACTTGCACTCAATGCAGCTTGAACATGAAGTTGCTTTAATGCGACTTCCTCTTGCATTCTAATTTGTGTAACGCAAATAGAGAGAATTAGAGTTGCGAAATTTAAATTTAAATTGAAAAATGAGACCTATCTCCGGACGCGGGGATTTGTCATGTAGGAAATATGCTTTGTGCGAAACTTAAAAACTAACTATGGGGCTGCGAAATCAAAGATTGAAATCCTTCTCCGGACGCATGGATTTGTCGCGGAAGAAACATACTTTGTGTTTAAAATTTAAAATTAACTATGGAAGTGTATTTTATGCGGAACTTGAGAATTTGCTGCGGCATTATGCTTTATTTGCGGATTGTCTACGGTCACATGCTTGAGATGAAAATTCTATGTTCGACTACAAAGGGTGCGATAGGAAAACTTTGAAAATTTGTTCATACGATTTATGTTGAAAATGAAAATTTCGAAAATTTTAGGCGTGAAAAGAAATGGAATCTAGGATAAGAAATACATGATGGTTGGTTGCGTGATGGTTGTCCTTCTTTTTCCATTTCTTTGCTTCATATGCGGAGATTGAATGTCTGAATATTCTTTGGCTAGCGATGAACTTTGTGTATCTTTGCGCTTCGTATTTGCTTTGCTTTGAATGAAGTAATGTAAAGAGACTAGTAACACGAGGTGATGGGTCAGTACAAAGTGTACTTTCCCATCGAAAGTTTAATTTTACACGTAAACTTTTGTACTGCGGACATGCATAAATATTTTTCTTCGACCTACGGATGTAAATCTAATAATCTCAGAGCTTGAAGGTTAATTGCGGAGGAAACATGCTCCCTAAATGCAAATGATATTCTAAATGAAAAAAATACAACGAAGCGGATCCATGAACAACGGGGTTTTGACAAAAACGTGGACAAACCATCACAACCGTCATTTGCTTTAAATCCAACGGACCATTAATTGATGACATGGCAGATTTTTTAAACCTTTATACGGCTCAAGCCAAGCCGAGTCGAGCCATTTTTTTTATAATTAGAAAGATTAAAAGAACCCTAATCGGCATCTAGGTAAGTTCCACAAAGAATCTCAGTCCATGTTCTTCTTCTCATCAAGCTACTACTGTAAATCTTTAGCTACACGACATCTATGGTACTAATCGTTAGATGCCCAGAACTTTATAACCAAGTTGCAGTCTTCTTTGCAATCGTATTGGGATTACGAAACATCATCGTCTTTACAATCGTTTTAGGGGCTGCCGCAATAGTGACATTATTTGATTTGGTTTTGTTTTTGATGTTGTTGTAGTCGAACAGTTCAGTGTTTTTTAGATGTAAAAACGGATGGAATGATTTGTATTTAACTGGACAAATCTTTACATTTTATTATTTTATTGTGGCAATTTTTTGTAGCGAACAGTAGACCCTGGTTACTTTACCTTCAATAGCTTCCAAGCAGATACTGAGACTAGCTAAGATAGTTAAGATAATCTCAAAAGAAATTGCCAATTACAAATTGATAAAACAAAAGAGAATACAAATTAAAGAACTTTAATTTAAACAACCAAGATATATAGATCTCATTATAAATAAGATAAAATTTACATGATACAATTCATGCTTTACTGTTATTTAACTTATTTTCGATTCTTTCTTGCCGTGAGAGGTGATTGAGCATAGGAATGTGATCATCTTTGTGATTGGGGACGAAATTGAGGTTGGAGATTGATGCGAGGAGAAATGTAGAGAAATGCAACTCCTCCAAATAATAACCCAGTCTTGGCTATAGGGCACGTATATTCACTTGATTGGACATCAAAGGTTGTGCTGATATTCCAACTTTAAAACAACAATCATCTCAGACAATATCTTTGAAAGGGGATGGGAGGAAGATTTTTGTATTGCCTTGCGAGCTCCTTGGAAATGATGGAGATTGGGTAAAAATCATATTGGGCAGTATTCAAATGACTGGGCCTGGCAACGGTAGCTATCGGAACGGATATTGGCTTTACCATTACCGTTAGGCTAACAGCTATCGGATATCCGTTATCCGATAATATCCGTCGGATATGTAAAATCTACTACCATTACCGTTAGGGTTAACTTATCGGATATCGGATAATTATCCGGTAATATCCGCTAAGACATAACTCGACCAACCCACCATCCATCGTTAGCCCACACATCCACTGCGTCGTTGAGTTTAAACTTTGACGATGAGACCTTGCTGATCTGAGGAGGTAGTGGCCTTAGGTATTTGGCTTCAACTGTATCTTGAATCAGATTCTTGTCGTCATCTTCCAGAGTCTGGTACTCAACCAGAAATTCACATTCTTCAGTTTGCTTGATGATTTTGGCTTCGTAATATGAACCCCAGAATCCATCTTCATGGCCAATCACTTCGACTGAATCTCCAACAGAGAAGTAACCCATCTTTGTATTGATGGAGCAAATAGAGATTGAAAGCGGAAGGAAAATATAGGAACGGAGTTATGTGTCTTAGAGGTGAAGCAGAGAAGCTAGGCTGATTGCTAATACAGAGAGATTGCGAGAAATAGATTATGGGCTCTGAAGAGAAAGAGAAAGGGTCACTGTAAGAAGATTAGATCTAGAAATCGAGCGATATAAGCTTGACTTATCCTTTAGAAATGTGAAAATACTACAATACCCTTGTTTTTTATCGGATATCGGGTAATATCCTATAGGATATTAGCTATACCATTACCGTTAGGCTAACAGACATTTATCCGTTATCTTATCGGTATCCGATATCCGATATCCGATATGACGGATAATATCCTATAGGATAACGGATTTCGGATCGGATGTCGGATTTTACCGTTACCATTGACAGGCCTACAAATGACTGTATATAATTCTCCATTTTATTTTATTTCGAAAGGTTGATTTAGATAGATTCCAAAAGGGAGGAGAAGAGAAGACGAAGGCAAGTTTGTGGAGAAGCAGTTGATCAGTTGATATTTGATCTTTTAATATCTTTCCTTAATTGTCGTATGGCTTGGCTTGGCTTGAGCCGTATAAAGAATATGGTTTAAAAATTCTGCCACGTCATCAACTAATGGTCCGTTAGATTTAAAGCAACTGACGGTTGTGATGGTTTGTCCACGTTTTTGTCAAAACCCCTTTGTTCACGGATCCACTTCGAAAATACAATATGACATTCTTTTAGTCTGATCTACTGATGTAAATCTAATCATCTCTGAGCTTGAAGGTTAACTGCGGAGAAAACATGCTCCATAAATGCAATGATATTTTAAATGAAAAAATGCAATATGACATTCTTTTAGTCCGCTTTGCGGATGTAAATCTAATAATCTCTGAGCTTGAAGGTTAACTGCGGAGAAAACATGCTCCCTAGATGCAAATGACTGGCAGAAGGAAAAAAATTTATGCTAAGCATGATATGTGAAAGCAAAAAATTCTACGTTTAAGCATGGTATCATGATTTATTTATTTTTGTACGAAAATGTAAATCTACGCTTCCTAGGACCTAAGTGTTATCCGCAGAGAAGATATGCTGTTCTAAATTGATGAAATGTAAAATTTACCATGTTGTTATATATGTTTGGAAAGAAATTTTGCGTAGTGAGAGTTCTGATATGCTTATCCTAATTGATTAAATCCTTTATTTCTCTGAACAGTATCTCAGTTGCTAACGTTTGCGCTGCTACCAGGCTTGTTAACTCCATCATCTGATCGTAGATAGCTCCGATTTTTATTTCTGTTGCGCTGCTCCACTGATTTTCTCCGCTT
>JAJJMA010235272.1:143328-158955 GCA_023529015.1 Papaver nudicaule
ACGTGTCAACCTTAACTAGTAAAGATATTTTTGTATAACCTTGATCATATCTAAAGCTAGTCACTTTCAAGTGTTAATTTGTTGGAGGACAGATCAGACACTAGTGTTCTCTGTAGAAATACGGATCGGGTACTAAAGACTTTAGGAGCGGCTAAAGAAACTCCTAGGACTGTAAAGGACGTCAATCAGGGAAATCGAGTGTGTAAGTGTTTTAGGTTGAAAAACAATGTACGGAAAAGAGTACTTTTATTTCGAAAGATCAAAATCGAACAAATCTAGACTAAACCAAGACAATGGACATTCCAGATTTGCTTCGGTCACTGAGGAGATAGAGTTGGTCTTATGAGGGAAGCAGGGAAAGAATGAGATCGGGTATTTCTAGGTGAAAATGGTATTGTGTATGGTTTCTGAACAACTTAGAAGAATGAGAATTGTCTGCGACGACTTGGTTTTCTCTAAGATTTGCAAGGATTTCCAACAACTTGTAGATAATAGCTTGTGTGTGTTATCCTTGGAAAACAGATGATAGCATCTATTTATAGTATGTCAGAAATACACTGATCTCTTGTTAGTCGTGGAAGAAAATGGTAAAGTGGAGATAGATGAATCATGGGGTTACTTCCGTGGGAATAACTTAACCGCCTGTCATGCATACTACCCATTACGCCAACGTTCCCCATGAACATAACTTCTTTCTAAGTGGGTGTCACTCCACAACTGTCGTAGACCTCCAGACCAAAACCCTAATGTCTATCCCCCCCATTTGTGACATGTTTGACATCTCTGTTAGATAATACTTCTTAAGTATGATTCGTTGAATTAAGTCAATTCGTGTTGAATGTATATGTATTGTTGTCCCTGGACACTGAGTCTCAGCAATGCTCATTGCGAGAAAGAGAAGGTACTCAAACACTAAGGATATGAGATGCCTTTCGTGCTAAATAATATAAATACTCATGAAATACCTTAGGCATCACTGGTCATAGTATGTACTAGCATGGGTTTACCTTTATCATAGCACCATGAACTGCAAATGTCTTGCCAATGCTGATATTAGATTGGCCTAGCAAGGTAGTGTCATAGACTGGCACTAATAGGACAAACAAGTACAACTGTTGTTGTTTGAAAAAATAAAGCGCACGCCATAAGCTAGCGCTGCTTGGCACGCCATAGGCTGGCGCTACCAGTAGAGTAGGTCATGGACTGGCCTTGGAACGCCATAGGCTGGCGTTGCCAGTAGGGTAGGCCATAGGCTGGCCTTGCTGTTGCTAGTGCAGTGCCATAGGATGGCACTGCTGTCGCTGCTTTTAGTGCAGCGCCATAGGCTGACGTTGTTGGTTTTCATGCAACGGGCGCTGTTGCTGCTTGTCGCAGGCTTATGCGCCATAGGATGGCGTTGCTGCTAAGGTTTCTCTTGCTTGTTGCCAATGGCCCATGGCACTGCAAGGAACATCCGTTAATCACCTTTTGAGACCAAAGTCGTTGCAGTAGTCCCACTCTTCTGGTCAAATAGTGATCTATCATGGCTACACCAAGTGGTGATCATCGCTGTAGCCCATACCATTGGTTAATGGTATTAAAGGGCTCATGTACCCATGATCACTCCTCTGGGACCAGAGTCGCTCCAGCAGTCCTGCTCTCTTGGTTAAGTGGTGGTTCACTATGCTTTGTTGGGTATTCGCAGGGACTCATTCTTTCGAACACGGGCTCTTATTATAGACCCATTAATTTTTAATAAGCCTTTCATGACAATTTTAAAATTATTTATCTTAAAGGATATGATGTGGAACAAAATGCTCATGTTATTTTACTATTTTTCCTTATGTCAAAATCCATTATCAACATTAAGTCCCTTGCTTAGTACGTGATGATGCATTTTGTAGTAAGCATTACATGATGATTTTATTCGGATTTTCAAATTTCAAATTACTAACCTGGTTGTATGAGCATGAGTCTGAATCGCCGCGAATATCGAAGATAGAAGGACAAGTAACATTGACCTTCTTAACTTTCTGAGTCAAAGTGTTATCTGTGTATCTTGTTAGAGCATTGCTTGGTTGAACCCACTGATGTTGCTATCTCAAGTCAGTTGTCAAGTTTATGAGACAAAAACACAATCCTTGATAAGTTTACTCTACAACCTCGGACTAGGATAGTTTTAGGTAATCGAGACGAAGACTGATGAAGACGAAGACCGGAGCTTACTACTTGATAAATCATAACGTCCTCGCTGAAGGTTAGAAAGGTTTTTTCCTTTCCGTATCGTATTTACCATTTCTATCATACCAATAGTCTATGATGTTGTTTACATGATCCGAAGGTATTCTAGGATTTTCGCCTTTGCATTTGTCACACTTGTGATAATATGTATAGGTAGAGTACGTTGAGTTGTCTCTTGAAATGACCCCAACGGTGAACGCGTTCATGAACGCGTACATGTGTTGCTTTTGGTATTTCAAAGAACGAGCTAAGTCTGCATGAACGCGTACATACAAGTTCAAGAATTCTCCTGAACTTTATTGACTGCTCTATGAACGCGTTCATATAAGCCATGTGAAAACTTCCAACTCCATATCTTGAACTTTTCGGTCTAGGCATGATTAGTTCTCGGACTTGTCATTTCTTGGCCCATGGAATTCAACAACTTAATCCAAGCGATGTTCAAACAAAGTATTTGGACCAGAAGTCGCAAAGCGATGTCCAAACAAGTATTGGACCAGAAGTCGCGAACCTTCGAACAAGGTTGAGTCTTATTTAACATTTGGCTTAGTCCAAAGTTCTTAGAAGATTGAGACTGGGTAATCAAGCTATGGACTTTCCTAGTTCCAGAACTTGCTTGAGCCCTACTCAAGGTTGCTAAACTTTAAGCAAAGCCTCCCTTGGTGATCACTATAAATAGATGACCTTCTGCAAGATACAATCTCAATCCTCTACACATCTGTGTATCCTTGCATAAAGGTTGGTCGTCATCTCGGAGTCCTTTTGGACTACGACTATTGAAAGACTTCACTTGAGGATCGTGAAGCACAAGTCGGAAGTCAAATTCCATCATGTATCTTGGGTCGATTGAATTCTTTCAATCTTATCACGACCAAGATTTGATAGAAACTTCGTAAGGTAGATCTTGTATCGTAAACCCTGGAAGTTCCCAACGCATATTCACGAACTAGGTTTCATACTAAGTTCGTCTCGCGTTTGGAGGTAAAGTTGTTTAGTCTAGATCAATAAGCCATATTCAATATATTGATTTCCATTAACCTTGACTTTAAGTCTAAAGGAAATCACAATCGTATTCTTGTGTGATTACTTGGATACTTTTAGGCGTCCTGTTAGAGGCAGGGTAGCGCTAGTCTTCACGGAGGGAAGTGGAGCAACTCTTAGGCATGTAAAGGACGTCAGCTAGGGGAATCAAGTACGTAGGCTACTGTGGGGGCCAAGAGACGTAGGAGCACATTGGTAGTTGAATTGCTTGTAGGGTGAATTCAGTCTCGATACAGTCCAGTCCGAAGTTTGAGAGTAGGCTAGCGTCTGTATACCGTTCATACTGTGGGTGTTCACATCTGTACGAGGTCCCGGGGTTTTTCTGCTAGGTTTGTTGTTTCCTCGTTAACAAAATTCTGGTGTCTTGCATTACTTTTCCCTTCCGCATTATATTGTCTCTGATCTATATAATAGAAGTAATTGTGAGTTTGTTGATTCATAACCTTTGAGTGAATCCATCTGTATTGAGATCTACGAGACTACGTTCTTGTTAGGGTTCGGTTCTTTGAACTATACTCAGGTTGTTGTTTGAATATTGATTTGTGAGATCGTTCAAACAACCATAATCAACTAGGTTCACGAAAACAAAAAGTTGGTGGTATATCTCGGTATCCCTGCTTTTTCATATCTCAACTGTCTTCAGAGTATTCTGAGGGTTTTACCAGTGTGTGCATATATATGTGTCAACATACAACATTCCAGTATCATCTTTTCTTTTTCATTGTTCACCTCTGTTGATGGTGGTTTTTGGCGAGGAGGTCGCAGGAGTAATTTCACATCAATTTCTGGCATCCTGGAATAGCGCGAGATAAGGTATGAATTTATTTTTACAGTAGGGATAAGATATTTGGTTTGCCGTTAGCCATATTTTAATATCTCGCGACCCTAGCCTAGTAGCATGGTCCATATCCCTAGCCTACGTATTAAAATACCTACGCATGCGCATTAGCCTAGCTCATGCTCGAGCCAAAGCCCTAGGTGCTTCACGCCACGCCATGGCATACCTTAGAAGTCGCGGCATTGACCATGCCAAGACTTTGGCCATGCCTAAAACCCTAGGAGTACACGGTATTAGCAATGCCTAAACTTGGCAAGGCCTAAACCTTGGCCACGCCAAAACCTTAGCAAGGCCTAAACCTTGGCCACGCCAAGAACTTGGCCACGCCTAAACCTTGTTTACGCCAAAACCTTGGCCACGCCTAAACTTTGGCCAAGCCTAGACTTTAGATAAGGCATGGAGTTGGCCATGTCCAAACATTGGCCACGCCTAAACTTTGGCCAAGCCTAAAGTTTGGCCACGCCTAAATCTTTGGGTACCCACGGCATTGGCCATGCCTCATCTTTGGATGCCTATGGTATTGGCCGCGCCTAACTCTTGGAGGCCCGTGGCATTGGCTTTGCCTCTTCTTTGGGTGCCCACGCATCCTCCCTTGGCATGAGTTTGGACGTCCATGGTCATCTCTCCCTTTAGTTTTTGGGTGTCCATACTTATGGCTCGCCTTAATCTTTGGATGCCCATGGCATCACCCTTGCTCAACTCTTGGGGGTCCAAGATTATGCCTTGGCCAAATATTGGAGGCCTCATAATCATGCTTAGCCTAATTTATGGGGGCCTTATAGTTGGCTCTCGCCTAATTTGTGGGGGTCTTATTGTTTTCCCTCGCTTGTGCTTATGGAGGTCCATGATTGTCCTCTTCCCTTTCTCACGGCTAGCCTTGCCTCTTTGAGCTAGGGTTTACCTCTTCCTAGCCTCTCCCTATTTATGGGCCTCACTGATCCAAATCCTAGAGGATTATGGATTTTATTAAGTCCATAATACTCTAGTTTCCTAATCAAATTCGGAAATCTGGCAGTTCAGCTCACGTATTTCTTCATGGCGTGATTTTTACAGCCCAATCCGTGAGGAATTAGAAGGCGCTTCCTTCACGAAATATTTTCCTCTGTGAATTTCCTATAACATACTAAAAATTCAGATTTTTACCTAATATAGGCTGGCCTGGGCGATTTTACCAATGAACAACATGCAAACTGTTCAGAAATCCGAAAATAACATAAATGTTATGGCTTATCCTTTATGTCCAATGTGGGATTATTACCATGCTATGCAACATAGCTTATCATAATTATTGTGGCCTATCTTTAGGTCTTATATTGGCAATGCTTATGCATTCTTGATGATGGCTACGCCGTGATAGCATCATTCGTCTGTTTTTCTTGATTATGGACTTGCTTCCATAAATCGGTGCTATAATTCTTAATCATGGCTCATGGCTATGACTTATATTATTTTGGGCATTCATATGTCTTCATTATCCAGGGAATTGGTGCATTACATGCCACAAACTAATTTCCCTTATTTATGGCAAACCGAAAGTCGTATTTATTTGACTATTGCCACAGAGAGTTGCTGAAATCCTCTCGGTCTAATTGGCGATTGCATAGCTCAATCCTTAGACCTATTTTATCTAATGGCGGTTGCTAGCTCAACCCTTAGATGACTTATCTTATCTTATCTAATGGCGGTTGCTAGCTCAACCCTTAGATTTATTAGGTTTAAACGGCGATTGCCCGACTCAATCCTTAAACCAAATCTTAAAGAGATATTCAAAGCTTATCGCTTAATCTCTATCTTATCGCAAAGTCCTAAGCTTATCAGTAATTGATACGACTTGCACTAGTCAACTTTGACTTAACAAATAAACAAATGTTTAACAAATCTTACGAGAATCAAGATTTAGTTACATGGGGGGATATTCTTTTAGGGTTTTGGTTTGGCGGTCTACGGCACGTGTGATTGCAACGGCTCAATCACTTAACGGGAAAGATAACTAGGTCGTGTGAACGTTGCTGAGAAGGTGGGATAAGGTAGTGGGTTGTTAGTCTTCCCTAATATTAGGCGCAAGACTCTTAACAACTGACCCCACTCTTTCCTCACTCCCACTCTTCCACTTCTTCCACTTCTTACGAGATCAGTTGAGAATATATTGCTATAAATAGGTCACTCGATCAGTTGGGGAAATCATCTCGATCCCAATCTCATACAAAAAGATAAGTTTAACAAGTTCAGTGCAAGTATAATCAAGTCTATCTTATCGATAATTGATTAACTCTTCTCATTCAGCATTTATTATCTAGTGAGAACTGAATATTCATCTTTATCTTGCAATATTCTCTGATCTCATCTTTCTCTGCTTCCCTCCCTAAACCAACCCTAAAATCCTCTTCTTGTAACTGAAGCAATACTCGAACGGCCATTTCTTGGTTTAGGCGAGTCTTGTTCGATCTTGACCTCTCGAATTCATCACAATCTTTTATTACATCATCATACTTCATACTTTACCCCTCAGATTCTCTTATTTGTTTTACACCTAAAACATTTTGGCGACCACAGTGGGAGGTCATTATCTCAGTTTTTTAAGAAGATATGGTTGAAACCAGGAGGCAGAGTTCAGAGAATACAAATTCTCCAAGTAACCCTAGTGTCCCCACGAGTTTATCTACAAGTGGGGTCACAAATGCTCAAGCAAGTGGCGCCATCACCTCTGGCCCCACAATTCCAGCCGTGAGCTCAAACCCTAACCCTAATTTTGCTTCTGCCTCAACTCAGAGGGGCCCAACCTCATCCTCTCTCTCCTTGGGCGTGCCAACTCCTTTGGTGGGTTCCACCACGCCAACCCTATCCCAAATCACGTCCCCCCTATCCCATATGGTGGGGACCACCAATACCACTATCTCTCCTACTCCCTACACTCCTATCTCAAGCCGCACAGAAGCTTTTCTCTTCGGGCCCCGCACAGGAGAAACAAGGAGCACTGAAGACTCACCTAGCATTGCGGATCTCATGAAGACCCAACAAGATCTAGCCCTGAGTCAAAAAAATATGGTGAAAACCCAAATGGAGTTGCTGACTTGCTTGAGGACTCTTTCAGAGAAACTGACGCCTCCAACAAACCCAGGGTTTTCACGTGTGGAAACCCTAGCTCATTCTAACAGGGCGGGTCCCTCTCAAATTCATGTTATTCCTGATGATCAGGATACCCATGTCCACACCACACGTGGACCAAACACGGGTTTTCAACACAACTTCGTCACTCGTGAAGATTTACAGAATCTTTTGCAGGCTCGGAGCATGGAGAATTCAGATTTGTTTCATCGTCATCAACCTCCATATCCAATCGAAGTTCAACGTGAATCTCTTCCTGAAGGGTATGTCACACCTTCATTCTCGATGTATAATGGTATTGGGAATGCCCGAGAACATATCTCTCGCTTCTTGGAATCATTGGGGATACATGAAAGAAACCAAGTTGTATGTCTCAAGGAATTCTCGAAATCTCTGACGGGAAAAGCATATACTTGGTATAATAATCTAGCTCCTAATAGTATTCTCAGCTGGAGCCAGATGGTTAGTGCTTTCCTCAAGAAGTACTTCTTCGTATCTGAACAACTCACTCTCTCTGATTTGGGGAGACTCTATCAGCGAAACAATGAACATCCAGATGATTACATGACGAGGTTCAGAACTCGTTCAGTGGATTGTAATGAGCCAAATGTGACAGAGGTACAGTTGGTGGAGCTTTGCATCAATGGAATGATACCAGTATATCGCGCCTTGTTGGAGAACTTGGATATTGACAATTTCACCAAACTCCATAAGTCCGCCAAACGATCTGCCACTACTGCACCTGCACTACTAGAAAGGCCCAGGCCTTTAAAAGCTGAAGAAAGTCGTGGTGAAACGCGTGCTAGCAAGCGACTTGTCAACAAGCAATATAATTCTCTTCACTCAGTTCATGCTATTACTGAAGGTGTCAAGAGGAAGGCGCCTACTCCTGAGGCCCCGCAATTGAAACGTGCAGCTCCAACCCAACCACAAGCTCCGGCACGGGTCCCAGCTAATGCCCCTGCACCGAAGGCACCACGACAACAGAGGGAATTCCCTAAGATCCCTGACTTCCCATGTACTATGGATGAAGTGATAGAGCTCCTGGAAGCATGGATTCAAGATGGCGCTGTCAAATTACCTCCTGTACGGAGAGAGCCTACAGCACAAGAAATGACTGATCCCAAGTATTGTCATTTTCATCGATTCGTCAATCATCCCACCAGCGAGTGTCATCGACTCAAACAAATCTTCAAAGAAAAGATCGAGTCGGGAGAGTTGAACTTGGGGACTGAGGGTGTGCATAAGAATCCACTCCCTCAGCACCAACCTCAACGTCAACACCAACGACAGCATCAACCCAACATTCGAAATTTCACCATCTCCGGAGAATCTGTCAAGCAAACTGCTAATTATTTGATGGAGAATTTATGCGAGCTCTTGCATTTTTCTAGAAGTCAGCGAAGCAACATTTTCGCTGCCCTCAGCTGGATTGCTAGCGGCAAAGAACTACCTATACCTGAAAAAGTTCGGCCAAAACCCGGCGAAGTTACACCAGAGATGATGGCGGGGGAACGCGTTCCAATACCGATTATCTCCGCTCGTCTCGAAGGTACAAATTTTAAGAAAGTTCAAATTGATGCTGGTGTTATGGTTAATCTAATTCCAATCAAAACACTCCAAGAAATTGGAATTTCTCGACGGGATGTCATCTACTATCCCACGATAACGAAAGATTCAAAAGGAAAGCTCCAAGACATATATGGTCATGTTACTTTGGACCTGAAGGTGGACTCTGCTTGCACCAAAACCAAGTTTCATGTAATCAAGGAGGATGAGGAGCACGACATGATCTTAGGGCGTCCCTGGCTCCATGGGAAAAGATTTGTACCTACAATCTCACCTGTAATCATCAAAGGCCAAGAGTTCATGTTTGACCAAGAAAGCTGCAGCGTGGGAAAGCTGGAGTACCGCGTGGGGTCTGAAACTCTGGTGATATTCAAAGAGGTATGTGATAGTGATTTGAAATACTTTATTCAGAATTATTTAGTTCATGGAAATCCTATCCAACATGCCCCTACACAAGGATTGGATAATTCTTCGACTTGGGGACTTGATTGCATCAAGTCTATCAAACCCTCTGAGGCACCTCAGGAGGAAATCAAGGCCACTTCAAATAGATGGGTCCGGGCAAAGCAACGGTCTTATAGGCGAAAGACACCTGAGATGTCATGGGTTCCTAAGGCTACTTTGCAAGAAGGAGATAAGGTTATGCGGCGCACTAACCGAAAAGTAACTTCTATCCCGGGGTCTACAGCAAATTGGGAGGGACCTTATGTTATATCTCGAGTCATGCCTGATGCGTGATACATGATAAGCGCAATATATGAGCGGCCTTCAAACATGGCGATCAATGGCAAGTGGCTCAAGAAGATATGAAGATTCACTTTCCAATTCCTTCAAAAGAAAAGTGCAAGCAATCTCTTGCCTTTTAACAATTTCATTCAAAAATTCAAATTCAAAACCTATGAGTTCAAAACCATCAATTCCTACAAACTCTTTGTTCATAAAACCTAATAAAAGCAAAATAAAATTCTTTTGCTTCTGAAGTCTTTCAGAAACACCCATCTAGTGAGGATTTTGCTCCTTCATCAACTGCTTTCTTCAATTGAGCTATGTCAGCAGCTTTCTTCTTCGTCTTCTCAGTTAACTTGCGGAGTTCCTCAGTCATGATGGCATAATTCCTCTCTTCTTGCTTCACCAAATCCTGAGTGAATTTGCCAGTAGCAGCACGCCTTGTTCGGATGAACTCGATTCTCGCCCGAAGCCACAACAAGTTGGGTTTGAAATTTTCAAATGAAGCAATCAGATCTTCTGCTTCGTCTAATGCCTCATCTGTCATCTCCGTTAGAGGGGTGTCGTACATCTTCGAGATCAAGCTCATAAGATCTGCCGCAACACCTGCAAGTGTATGCGAATGGTCACGCCTTCCAGCAATAATGAGGTGACCATAAAGAGCCCATATTTTCTTATACAGTGGAACGTGTTCCTCAGGGACATTAAATCCTTCCACTAGTATATGACCAGGGAGAATTATTTCATGAGGAGGATTATACGCCGAACCAGCGTGAGGAAACTCGAGAAAAGCCCACTTGGCAAGAGCATCTGTACCGATAATATCCCCAGAGACTGGTGTTTCCCTGATAACCATCTGAAAGAAAGATTCAAAGCAAGCAGAAGTTTAATAAATATGTTTCAAGCTATATGTTAAAAGCTTAACATAAAGAAGATAATCAAATTTACCTCGGTACTGGGAGGATTTTCGTCAGTAACGTTGTCAAAGTCCTTATTAAGGTTGTGACCCGCACTTAACCTTTCACCAGCGAAGTAGGTGTCATTCATTGCTTCTTTATCTCCAGAAGGCTGCAAGAGCAAGCGAGATAAGAATAAGGTATTAAATATTCTATTTCGAATTGAAGAGTTTGACAAGAGGTAACCTGTGTCACAGAAGACTTAGGGTCTGTGGAGCCTCCATTGTTATTCTCCTCAGTAGTCGTATCAGTGGATTTGGATGGCGTATTCGGAGTCAATTCTTCAAACACTGGGCTTCGCTCTGAAGGAGCAAATGAGAACCTCTCGTCTCCTGTAGCAGGTCCATCCTACATCAAATAAAGAGGAAAAATCATTAAAAGAAGGTATATCGAAAGATTCACGACGTTATCTTGAAGATATAATTTTCTGACATCTGAATTCTTACGAAGAATGGCGAAAACTCAAAATCTGTACAAATCAGTAAGAGATATGAAGAAACTTCCTTCACGAGAGTTGTTCGTATGGATGTCTACTATCACGTCCTAAAAGGGCTTAATTTTTGGAGCAACCTACTGTCCGGAATGATTTTTCCACTAAACGGCGTACAGACTGCGACATTACTGGACGTGGCGTCACATTGTGGCACATAAAATAACGAGCAAAAATGCATGAAATTCAGATTTTCTTTTTCGAGGTGAAATCTACTGAAGTCCTTTTTCTAAATTGGGGTCAACCATCGAAATCCGACATCGGATGAAGATTCTACGGCAATTACCGTGACGAGACTCAAAACAGGAAAATCTGACGGGAATTCCTACTTTCACACTAAAGTAAGAATACGAGCAATGGAATGAAGTCTTACCTTCGCCCAATCTTGTGTACTAAGATTGGGGACTTGCTTATCATTTAAGAAGTCCATCATTGAGCCATCCTTCCCTTGGAAAAGCAATGATTCTCCCGAAAGATGACTACCCAAAGACAAAGACGTTTGCGTCGCAAAATTGGTGAGTCTTGAGCTAGGCGATGAAGGTTGCTGTACAAGACATGATGATAAAGCGTCAACATCAGTATAAATAAAACTTATAAAAGCATTCGAAGGTCGAGGGAGAGTCATGAAGTCCTTACATAACTTTATTTGGCCATCCCAAAATTGCCTGCCCGCTTCGGTGAATGATGGTATTCTTTGCCCTGAGAGAAATAACACGGGACTGAGCACCTTAGTACGGAGATCCTGCATATTCTTTGGAGAAGCGCCTCGCTGCATCGGAATATCCTGGTCAAAGCCCATCTGACGAGCTCCTCGGTCAATGTTATATGCTTTGGTGACATAGCGCCCTGCTTCATTGATGCCAATAAGGTGACTACTGCAACAACTTATCATAAAGATTTTCTCAGCTTCAGTAGGAAATCCGTTTGCAACAAGAACTTTCGCTGGAACATTGGGCAGAACATCACCAAATGATCGAAGCTGAGCTACACCTTCAGGGATCAAAGTCCATGGACGAAAAACTATCTTTTTCTCATCATCCATGAACGTGATAAAATCCTTTGAAGTGGGTTTATTCATCCAGCGCACAATTCGAGCATCATATGACGAAGATTTGTCCTTAGAAGACAGGTTTGGGGCATAATCAGGATAATGCTCATACAACCAAGCTTGTATGAAGTTGGTTGATATGAATGTCTCAATCTTAGCAGCGCCATTTGAAAGTTTCATACTTGCAGACAAGACAGAAAGCTGGACATACAGAGTACCAAGAAACAAAGAGCCAATGGGTAGAGGAATACCTTGGGCCAATCTTATGGCATGGGGGATGAACCTGGGTTTCAACTCCTTGTAACCATGAAGATTCTCAAAGACGTCTTTTGATAGCCAAAGCAAGAGGAATGCAGCAACGTGCAGTGATGAAGAACAACTATTACTGGGCTGTGACCAGTGAGCCATCCATGAAGCATAAGCATCCCCATGCTTGTTCAGAGTCTCAGCAACACTGCTTAGTTGAGCTTGCATCTTCTTTTCATCCACATTCAGAATAATATTGAATTCTCCATTAATTGGGAGTCTCAGTAGTGCTGCTACGTCTTCTAACGAAATTACAAGCTCTCCCCATGCGAATATGAACGAGTTTGTGCCATCACACCAACGGGATAGAAGAGCCGCCAAAGCACGTTTGTCCCTGATTACGAAGGAGGCATTCGAACTCTTTACAGCATAGAAAATTCCAGCACTCTCTAAAGTCTTCTTGACGTCTGGGATATTGAGCATTGTCTGGGAATACAAAGACCATGAATCAATTTGTTTCTGGGGAGAACGGTAGACAATACTGGAAGCACTGAAATCGCCTCTCTGCAGGCAAAAACGAATCACCAGTTATGGGTTGATAATCATTGGAGAGCTAGGATTTCTTGGAAGGATTTTAGCTTGGTCTTGGGAGACTGTAGCTCGAGTTGAACTTGCCAAACGAATTTCAAACTCGTCATTGGTGTGAGGGATGTCTTTTCCAGCTGTGGTGGACGTGACTTCTTCATCGGCACAAGAAGAATTACGGGATTCATTGTCAGCCATCTTGATCTCCCTGTCTACAGAATGTTGTGTTTATGAGAAAAGGGAGAATAAACTCAAGAGAAAAAGGGCAAGCTTCACGATACAAACAAAGAAGAAGATAATATTCATGCAAAAAATCTGTACGTGATATATATATGCATATATATCACACGCACGGTTTGTGAAAGGTCCTAACCTGATTAGGATTGGATATTACTTGAGCGGGCTTCGTCTTTAGGCCCTGTTTGGACTCCATATTCGTGGATAAGGCTTCTATGCGGATGTAGCTGGCCCATCAACCTGGTGCTCACCCTGGAACACTCACGGTTCCATGCTGCGCAGGGGACTTAATGTTGATGGTGGTTTTTGGCGAGGAGGTCGCAGGAGTAATTTCACATCAATTTCTGGCATCCTGGAATAGCGCGAGATAAGGTATGAATTTATTTTTACAATAGGGATAAGATATTTGGTTTGCCGTTAGCCATATTTTAATATCTCGCGACCCTAGCCTAGTAGCATGGTCCATATCCCTAGCCTACGTATTAAAATACCTACGCATGCGCATTAGCCTAGCTCATGCTCGAGCCAAAGCCCTAGGTGCTTCACGCCACGCCATGGCATACCTTAGAAGTCGCGGCATCGACCATGCCAAGACTTTGGCCATGCCTAAAACCCTAGGAGTACACGGTATTAGCAATGCCTAAACTTGGCAAGGCCTAAACCTTGGCCACGCCAAAACCTTAGCAAGGCCTAAACCTTGGCCACGCCAAGAACTTGGCCACGCCCAAACCTTGTTCACGCCAAAACCTTGGCCACGCCTAAACTTTGGCCAAGCCTAGACTTTAGATAAGGCATGGAGTTGGCCATGTCCAAACATTGGCCACGCCTAAACTTTGGCCAAGCCTAAAGTTTGGCCACGCCTAAATCTTTGGGTACCCACGGCATTGGCCATGCCTCATCTTTGGATGCCCATGGTATTGGCCGCGCCTAACTCTTGGAGGCCCGTGGCATTGGCTTTGCCTCTTCTTTGGGTGCCCACGCATCCTCCCTTGGCATGAGTTTGGACGTCCATGGTCATCTCTCCCTTTAGTTTTTGGGTGTCCATACTTATGGCTCGCCTTAATCTTTGGATGCCCATGGCATCACCCTTGCTCAACTCTTGGGGGTCCAAGATTATGCCTTGGCCAAATATTGGAGGCCTCATAATCATGCTTAGCCTAATTTATGGGGGCCTTATAGTTGGCTCTCGCCTAATTTGTGGGGGTCTTATTGTTTTCCCTCGCTTGTGCTTATGGAGGTCCATGATTGTCCTCTTCCCTTTCTCACGGCTAGCCTTGCCTCTTTGAGCTAGGGTTTACCTCTTCCTAGCCTCTCCCTATTTATGGGCCTCACTGATCCAAATCCTAGAGGATTATGGATTTTATTAAGTCCATAATACTCTAGTTTCCTAATCAAATTCGGAAATCTGGCAGTTCAGCTCACGTATTTCTTCATGGCGTGATTTTTACAGCCCAATCCGTGAGGAATTAGAAGGCGCTTCCTTCACGAAATATTTTCCTTTGTGAATTTCCTATAACATACTAAAAATTCAGATTTTTACCTAATATAGGCTGGCCTGGGCGATTTTACCAATGAACAACATGCAAACTGTTCAGAAATCCGAAAATAACATAAATGTTATGGCTTATCCTTTTATGTCCAATGTGGGATTATTATCATGCTATGCAACATAGCTTATCATAATTATTGTGGCCTATCTTTAGGTCTTATATTGGCAATGCTTATGCATTCTTGATGATGGCTACGCCGTGATAGCATCATTCGTCTGTTTTTCCTGATTATGGACTTGCTTCCATAAATCGGTGCTATAATTCTTAATCATGGCTCATGGCTATGAATTATATTATTTTGGGCATTCATATGTCTTCGTTATCCAGGGAATTGGTGCATTACATGCCACAAACTAATTTCCCTTATTTATGGCAAACCGAAAGTCGTATTTATTTGACTATTGCCACAGAGAGTTGCTGAAATCCTCTCGGTCTAATTGGCGATTGCATAGCTCAATCCTTAGACCTATCTTATCTAATGGCGGTTGCTAGCTCAACCCTTAGATGACTTATCTTATCTTATCTAATGGCGGTTGCTAGCTCAACCCTTAGATTTATTAGGTTTAAACGGCGATTGCCCGACTCAATCCTTAAACCAAATCTTAAAGAGATATTCAAAGCTTATCGCTTAATCTCTATCTTATCGCAAAGTCCTAAGCTTATCAGTAATTGATACGACTTGCACTAGTCAACTTTGACTTAACAAATAAACAAATGTTTAACAAATCTTACGAGAATCAAGATTTAGTTACATGGGGGGATATTCTTTTAGGGTTTTGGTTTGGCGGTCTACGGCACGAGTGATTGCAACGGCTCAATCACTTAATGAGGAAGAAAACTAAGTCGGGTGGACATTGCTGAGAAGATGGGATAAGATAGTGGGTTGTTAGTCTTCCCTAATATTAGGCGCAAGACTCTTAACAACTGACCCCACTCTTTCCTCACTCCCACTCTTCCACTTCTTCCACTTCTTACGAGATCAGTTGAGAATATATTGCTATAAATAGGTCACTCGA
>JAJJMA010235273.1:0-14540 GCA_023529015.1 Papaver nudicaule
AACTAGAATTGCGTTCTCACTTTCAAAATCATTGCAGCATTAATCTGGATTTTTTTTTTTGCGAAGTACGTACAATATTGATCGTCACTCTAATAACCTGATTTAAATCGGTAAGTATATATGTTTGTGTTGTTATATTCAACCTTTTTGGTGTATCTCAATGACTTGAATTATGATTTGTGTTTAACATTTCATGATATTTCCTCTTTCAAATATGTGATATTTCAATGGGTATTGGCAATTAAATTAATTTTGATTATCGTTCATGGAATGCTTATTTTGTTGACTTGATGTGACGAGGATGTAAGTTACATCCCTATTTTGACTGTTTTAGGCGGAACTGGTTGAGAATGTCTATTTTTGCATTTATATCATTGTTGCTTTGACATCAATTTTTGTATTTGTATCATTGTTCCGAAGACTACCAAAGCTTCAATATTAAAGTCTTGTGTATGCGCAAAAACGTAAAATAAATTGGATCAAAGGGCGCTCCAAACTTTTTCCGCACAGGGTCGTCCAAATGTCAGAGACGGCCCTGGTTCTGTCTTTGCTTCTCCTCTAAAACCCTGGAATAAGCGGAAATAGTTCATGGTAGATAATTGGTTGTAGCAGTAAAAACTCAAAAGACCTATAACCCCAGAGAAGAAAAGGATCCATCTTTCTGTAAAAAAAAAAAAAAAAAAAAACATGGCAAAGACCATAAAGATCTAAGATTGCAATATAAAAATATCGAAAGCATAATTCATCCGACCAAAAATCCCTACCTCAAAGTGCAGAAACTTTCAAAATTTCTTTTTGTAATTCCTTTGATAAAAAGATCTGGAACTTCATACATTGTGCGGTTTGGTGAGAGAAATCACTGTGCTTTTTAATGTTGTAGACCCATCAACTCTTTCATTAGGATAGGACCATTCAAAAGTTCATCATCATTCACTACAAAGATCATATAAGCTTCTTGATCACAATACAAAAACTTAACTTTAGTAAATTTGATACTAATATTTGACAGCATAAATTATACTCCTATAGGCATACTTCTGGGTTGAGAACTAATTTTTGTGTGAGATGATAAGTCCATATTTCTTTCTCATCTAAAAGCTTGGAATAATGTTTAAAAGCAGTTCCAGAACAGCAATCAGTCTTTTTCTTTTCTTTTTTTCTTTTCATTTCATTTCTTGGCAGGAAGACCAGAACCGAAAATGGAAACAGAAATTCTGATTCATCTGACCACAAATTCTATCTTTCCCTACATCAAATATTGTAGACCCATCTTTCTTTTTGTTTTCTATAAGTTATTTATGGGACCATTCTTTTTAAATAACATCACCATTCACTATGACCCTTAAAAGAACAGACAGGCTTCTTGATCACCATACATCCAGAAACTCAAGTTCAGTAAAGTTTATAGTTTTCATGAAAAAATTCATCTTTGGTTAATAAAATCAACAACCAGACGAAGCAAACTCACCCTTACGGGAAAACCTCAAAGAAGAAAACTACAGAGGAGAAAAATTGCTCTGAAAAGATATTCGCTCATCATATTCAATTTCAGTAGAATTGTTAGGCAAAAGGCAATAACTTTCTTTAATAAGGTTGTCTAGTATTCATTGCATGTCAATCCATTGCCCAATCAGGGACAATCAATGAAGCAAACAAAACATTCAGATTCTGAAAATCTATTTCTGAGAATCAATGCATATAAGATAAGCTTAGTACATTCCTGCCAGCTTGCCATTAACAACCAAAAAGCTCTAAAACAAGAAAAGATATTATCATAGATCATAGATCTCATGTAGAAGAGTACAATCTGTCCTTGTCGCCACAAAGCACAACCAACTTGCAACCCATTTATGTCAGAAACACCAGGGCAATTCCATTTTTCTCCAAACCAAAACTCCAATTATACCAACAGAATCATATTGAGAAATTCAGGAATCACTAAAAAAAAGTGAAGAGTACTACAATAAGATTCATTATAATTGAACTGAACAAATTCTTACATAGACACAGGTAAACAGAAGATCATCATCAACCAATAAAATGGAAGATAACAACAACAACGACCCTAACCAACACAATCTCCTCCAAACTAAAACCCCAAATCAACTAAAAAAACCAACATCTACAAGAACAAGATGTTCATTACATTAGATATACAAGTGGCGAAAAAAAGGCTCTACCTCTCTGTATTCATGATTAAACAAAAGGGAAAAAATGAACAAAATTTATCCTAGGAATTCAATCTATATAGACAGAGGCATAAAAGGGGGATACTCCCAGACAACAACAGACTACGATAAGATCAAACCATGAAGCTTTGAATAAAACTTGTCAGAGATGATAGTGGAACCAGAATTTTCATAAGAGTCAGGAATCAACACTTCCTTCTGATGTGTAAGTACTTGGAGCTGCAGAGGAGGATTTCGAGCTTCCTCCCCTGTTACTTCCTTTTCGTTTGATCGCCATGGAAGCTAGATCATTAACGGATTTCACGAATTTCCCCAATATTCTGATCGTAATTTGGCCGCGCCGTGGGGGAAATCGCTTTGATTTCTTCAAGGACAGAGTTGGCCTATTCTCCATTTCGGTGGATGCAAGTTAGAAAAACTGAGAATTAAGGTTCTGAAGAAAAAGGTGAAGAAAATACTAGAAATCTCAAGCTCAGGATACAAGACTAAAACTCTCTAATTTCTGAAGAAAACAATGAAGAAAAGGCTAGATATTTCAAGCTCAGAAGATAAACTGAAAAATTTTAATTTCTGAAGATGAAGATGATGATTTTGAAGAAAGGACTAAGAATTTCAAGGTTCTGAAGAAGAAGAAGATTGATGAAGAGTAGAATTCTTTTCTAATTGATCGAGAGGGATAAGAATGAAGAGGAAAGCAAATCTAAGTCCAATTTATAGGATTTGTCTGGCCTCATGGGACCCAAATTACTTGGAAACCAAGGTTTTAGGTGAAAGCAGAATCTTTACTCGACTCCACTGTACTGGAGTGCCAGTTTATAGTTCCAATTCATAGTTGTTCAGTGAGTCATGAGTCGCTAAGAGTAAAATAACAACCACCAACTTGAATTAACCAGTGTGGTACACTAGTTTTGAGTCGACTCATAGTCACTAGACTCACTACTCACTAGAAGCAGCTCAGGATATGAAACCTGCACTGTAAATCTTATCCAGGAACCAAGTCAAGTCAATCAGAAAAATTCTTAAAACTCTTAGATGCCAGCTATCAGACATGCCAAAAAGTCAGTAACTTGACGCCCTACAGTGAAAATGAAAAATGCAAGATTATCAAAAGTGCAGAGGACAGGATTTATCATTTATAATGCTTAATTGGACATTAATCATTAACACCCATTATGGTGTGCTTTATGCTCTAACTATCATTTCCTTGTTCAATCAAATTAAACATAGCTAAATTCATGAATGTGCAATGCTTGGTTTTCTGGGTTATATCCACTTCATTTGATAGATGCATAGATTAGAAAGATTAGTAATACATACTACTTTGTTAGAAAAGATAAGGTAAAATCTTTTGATGAATCTATCGGAAAGAAACAGTAGAAGAGGAGCCAAAGTCATTTGCTCATTATGAACTACTTAAGCAGCTTTCATGTTTTGCCTAACAAAATTTTGCCATCTCAGAATTCCACTATTTTTGTTTCAAATATGTCAAACCTAATGTCGCCTATGAAATAGACTAAACCCTTGCTTAAGAGCAGACAAGACAATTTCTATGTTTGTTTTTCTGGTAAGGATGATGTAGAAACAAGTCAGAAAATTCAACCCATTTTAGGCTCTGTACTTCTGATCCGTATTATGAGATAACAAAAGGTAATCCATTAAGCTTGAACTCATTCAACGCGATAGGGGTCAGACGAATTTCAGGGGCACTTTCCTTCTGTTGCTTCACTTCTAAAAAAGTTGACATCAAAAAGAAAAGCATCCCAAGTGACCCAACACAGTAGTCATATTTACATCGCAACTTCATGAGCTAAATATGATACATGCTATGCATTTGGGGCTTTAGACTAAGAAGTATGCTTTGGAATCTCATCCAATCAATTTGATTCCTTGATCATTCCGAGTTAGTCAAACACACACACACACACACACACACACACAAAGGATCTTGAGTTATCAGCATGGCAGGTTCGTAATGTATAATAGTAAGCAACATCACTTGTATCTGGATGCTTTGATTAATCAAATTCAACTGGAGAAGCAGATAGATACAGGGTACAGAGCGGTATAAATATAGGAAATTTAATAGAGTTGTCGGTACACTTACAATTTACAAATTGGCTTCGATCATGTTGTCAGATATAAATGTCAAGTTTTTCTGCATAGACCTGTGTTTTCTAACATTTGCAAATTGATCTGGTAAGCATTACTTTGTAGGAGCTAGAAGAGTGTAGATCAAAAGCAAGGTGACCACAACAATGGCTCCAGCAAGAGTGAACTTCGGACTAGTCCATAACTCTAGGTTTGATCTTTCAGCTCTTTTGATAGGATCAACCTCCTCGGACGATGGGAAGTTAGAACGCTTTGGATTCCAGCTCACGTACTTATTAGGATTGAATTGTGAGAAGAGCGATTTCTTCCCTCGCTTCCTAAAGCTTGACCAGGCCTTGTCCCAGTCTGTTGAGGACCTATCACCTGCGCATTTATAGAGTTTCAGTAAGCGCTTAGCCCAGTTATAAAAACATATAGCTGATTGAAAGAATATATGAAGAAACACATCAACCATCAATCTTCAGGTAGTTACAGTTATACACAAAAAAGAACACTGGAGTTCATTCCTCGATTAGGTTGTTGTCACCAAACTGTACCAGAGTTCAAAATATATACATCCTCCAGATGAAATTTATGCCTCCATATCCATAAAACCAACATTGTGCTTTTACAGTAAACCAGTATAACTGGACTGTACAGTAAACCCACAATTACAATGTTGACGGACGCATAAGGGGTACATGATTTACATTTACTATTGCACCTTCACACTCCACTCTTCAAACTGAAACTTGACCAACCTACCAACTGCTATAGAAATCTTGAATCACAAGCAACACTTATCAAAGTACATATTATACAGTTTCATGAAGAAACATCTCTAATCAAATAAGGTCCCATCATAACATCTGTGGCACCCACAGAGAATGAAGTTACGACCTCGACTCTAAAGCTAAATTGAGGTTCGGAATAAATGAGTAGAATATCGAAGCTAACAACCTTAAAACCAAAGTTAATTAATCTAGAGATATATTTTTAGATACCACCGGTTCTGTTGCACGCTGCCCATGTGGATGCTCTATATCCGCTTGATGGGCAACACGCTTCGGGGGAATGCCTATCTACAGTGAATGGAATGTGTATAGAGCTTACTGCACTTCAAGCACAAAAATCCGCGTGCAAAGAATCTGCTCCTTAACTTTTAAGAGGGAAGTCAAATTAAAATTTCCCAGTTACTCAACCAAAATTTAAAAACACAAAAAACCATGCTGGTAACTAGTGAAACACAGTTAACAGGCCATCCTTCATAGTACTTTAATTCTTGCAATGCAGCACAGAAAGATAAAAACTTATCAGGCATCCTATAGCATAATTGGTACACCTATCAGGCATTTACATTATAATAAGCAATTCATGCAACATAATCCAAATATTGATTAATTAGAATTAAAATCTATCTACAGACCTGATCCTAAATCAATTCCACATGATTATAAAACAGTAACCACAGTTTCAGAAAGAGTACTACCTTTGTTCTTGTTTCCTTCTTCTTCTGGAGGAGGTTTAGAACAATAAGGTGACCTTAGACCCACGGAAGAAGATGTACAACTCCTTTTTCTTTTGATTCTTGGCCTCAAATTAATCACATTTCCAATTTGAAGATCCATAAACAAATATATGCAAATTAAAATGACAAAATTTCTTTACTTCTGATCAGACTTGCCGGAGTAATAACACTAAAACCCTAGAAATATATTGAATCTAGTTTACTTCAATTAAAAAATCAACAATCTCTCTCTCTCTTATCAGATTCTGAGAGAAACGCATGACTGTAATTTGTCCACCTCATCATCTGTTATACCAACGTGGCGTTACACGTGGGGACCCGTAGCCGTTATATGCCGTAGGGAATAGAGATTTTCTCGCCCATGCAAACTGCAAAATTGGAACTTGGTAGACATCTTCCTCCAGTCTACTGGTGTCTTACTCCTTCCGTCGCAGTTTACAGTGTGTTCTTAGGAATAGAGAATAGTAATGGTTGTTTTAGTGTGTTTTAATACTTACTCCGTTCTATTGGTACAAATTTTATTTGCCAAAATGAGAGTAAATGTGATTGATGAGGCGGCATTTTGCTCGTCATAATCATACATGTAGTAGTAGCAGTTGTGAACTTGCAACTTTTATCGTTTAATTCCCAAAAGGGTGAATCCAGAGAAGAAAAAAATCCTATCATGTAATTCCAATTGGAAGCGCTGAAAATCAAATGCTTATATTTTGACTGGGCACTTGTGGACTGAGAGGTTTGGTCATTGAAAGCCACAGGTAGAAAATATCGGCTGGCTCTCTATTCCTTGGGGCTAAAATCACTGAAGTCCATTTACTGTTAATGTCAACACTGGTGAAAAAAGAATAACCAATTAGTCGCCGCTTAGAGTGCAGGCAAAATTGCATCATGCAGATTTTTCAGTCACGAAAATCTGCTCCTGTCTTTTGAAGAAACAGATTACAGTTTTTGTCTGTTAATCATTATAGTGAATCCCCCAAATGAGATGTACATAACACCACGGGAAGAACTAGGGTTATAGACACCGGCTAATGAAATTCCGGGAAGCTGTCAAAATGTAAATGGATATAGACTAAACTGCGAACTGGAAAAGTATAAATATACTTTGTAGTGGTGCCAGGAAAATAGTGGCAAGTGATGTAACGATTATAGATCGTTTGTCCATATATTTTGGCAGGGGAACTGTCGGTAGCTAATGGTAGACAACAAGACTGGTTAAATCAAAATCTTTATCATTGAAACACATGACATATGGAGATCTCTTTAGTCCTTATAACATGTTAACTGCAAAATTTTCAATTTCCTGTTAACAGCTCGATTTTAGCAGAGATAAAGATTCCCAGGCTTCACACATCCAGCACACTGAGCAATGAAAATTGCTGCACATTTTTCTCAGGCATCCATCTCTGTGGACATAACTCTCCGAAGAACTAATTGGAGTTTTTCATACCTCCTCAGAGCTTGTTGGTCCGGCAGCGCAACAATTGTTTTGCTCAACCATTTTTTTCACAGATGAAATAAGATTTATTGCATGAGTACAAGCAACATTATGCAAATTTAACTAAATCCACATACTAGAATCAGTATACTACTCTCAAGTTATACACCAGAAATCAATAAACGTAATATACCAAAACATATAAAATCATCAGACATGACTATATAAAATTTATTGTTGGAGAGTTCCTTCGACTCGATCCTGCATCCGTTATTTAATATGGCTCGCACTTCAAACAGCAAAATACGACGTACTTTACGAGTGAACCACGGGAAGTTTAAACCCTTACTCTAGAACTGAAACATAGAGAAGTAGTTAACTCGTGTCCATATCCAATCTGGAGGCTGTTTGGGTACAACAGCAGTAGATCTGTATTGCTTACTCAAACTGGATACGAGGTTTCGCTTTACACAGTGTTGTGTAACACACAGAAAGACCCACTTTTTAGGAATACTGTTTACCCAAATTTTCCCATCACCTCCATACTAACTCTCAGTGTCTTACTAAACACCTGTTTTTCTTAAAGTGGGACCAAGAGCTGTACATTTAAACATCCTATTTGGACTCCCACTTAGGCTCGAAAAAGGGTTTCATGTGAAATGGACCTGCCATGTACACCTCAAGCAGTTGCTTACAAGGAGCGAAAAGTTTAGGTAGCTAGCTAAACTGGGATCACTCCAATCCACCACGCTTCCAAAGTTTATAGTCCGTCGTATCGACAGTGGGCTGCTACTAGCCCTTCCAAAGGCATCTAAATCCAGCCAATGGTTTCCTTCCGAGACACGAACCTTGGACGTGGGGTTGGATTTGATACCATTTTAAGTACTCAACCAATACAGCCCAAAAGCATTTGCTCATTCGAGGAGGATGTCTTAGACTCTTAGTATCTAACCTAGGTTCGTAACAACAGAGTAGTGTGAAAAAGAGATTTCATGAGGCAACAACATACAGGTCAACAAGTTGCAAGTGGCTCAACATGAGAGATGGTCTTCACTGCTGCCCATAGCAACATCTCCAACATCCGTTTCTCCTGCTTCCGTATCTGCATCATATGAGGATAGAGCATTTCTCTGCACCAATAAAAAAACATCAGCAACCTAGTTAAAACTCCATGAAGAGCCATCTAACAGGCGGATATACTAAAGATTACATATGTATAACAGGAAAATAAGAGAAATAACAGGAAACAAATATTGAGTTTCCTTATTCTCTAACAGATTGGAAGACGTCGGCTTTCATAAAATTTTGGTTAAACATGATATTCTTTTATTAATTTTCTAAAAAAAATTGACCTCTTCAGATAAACTAACGAACTTTGTGATCATGAAAAGCAATTTATCATTAACCAAGTTTTAATGAAAGCTTGGCATGTTTTTGACACCAAGAAAAATCACAAGATATCTGCAGGGCTGGACATATTAGTAAGGAATAGATGAAGTACATATGGTTCTTCAGACATATCATAGCGTTAAGCTAGAGAAGCTTGAACATCTATTCGTAACTTTGATACAAAAAATAAAATTGATTAAGACTTTCAGGGACTATACATACACATATTAGCAATTCAAACTTACCATGGTCCCAAATTCAGGGTTAGAAAGGTTGAGTGTAAGGTTTCTCATCAACAGCAAGACCTACAGAAGTCGATCAAAAGATTTGTGAGCACAAATAGAAGAACAACTTAAATTCTTTTACCAACAACCATTGATTTCCAAAATCCGCTTGTCAGTTACACTAAAAGAGACTTGTAGACATTTGTCAGGAAATACTTAAGCCTAGCCACTCCTCGGGATTTTAGTGTGCAACACTAAATTATACAAGTTGTTTTGCCAACTTAACCAAAATGGTGCTAGAATTTAGAGACCCCTTCAGCTTTCAAGTATCAACAATTATTCATTTGAGAGCTAATCAATGTATAGCTGGCAGAATAAAATACGCAACTGCTACATCAGAGAAAACTTACAGTTTCAAAATTAATGGGATCCATGTCCTTGAGCTTCTGCATATGACCATTTGTGTCTGGATCAAACACGCTCCCAATGAAGCCATAAACTTCAGCAAAGTCCGGTATAACTGCAAATTAGGATCAATTAGGATAGCCAACTAAGCATAGCATGGTAAAGTATATTTTCCTCGTGATATCTATGATAAATAGGTATATCAGAGGAGAAAATGGGAATACACCGGAGAAGCAGAGCATAACAATTTCTTAAATACCGATACTTAACTAGAAGGCGAATTGAAGATTGTAAAGAGAATAACTATTATATAGGTACTTGATAAGCTATCTAATGAAACACTCCATTTAAGAAAAAATATATAAGCTACAAAGTCCACAGCCCACTATGTACGATATGCCTCATAAAATTCCCATGTAAGAAATAAGAATATTACAATCTACTTTAGAGTAAAGAACCTTGATTACCCTGCTTTGGGATGTCCGGAATCCTACTTGAGCTTCCCATGAAACCAATGCCGCTGCTACCAATACTTACTACTTCCTTCAATCCAGTGTCATCTGAACCAAGAGTGTAATGATATTGTAAGACTGGATAGTATCCTCTAGAAGAATATACCATCTACAAATAAGCTCTAAACTACCCATTATAAATTTTACGTACATACCTCCATCTCCTTGAATAACGGTGTAATCGTTGGGAGAGAGCTCATTTTCATTTGATGCTGAGCTTAAAAGAACAGACGTCTCATCCCATATGGAATTTCCTGTCCCATATGGTTCGAAAGCTGTCAATTATTCCAATGTAGCATGTCAGGACTCAGGATCTAACTGGTTGCAAAATCAGGAATATATGACATGGTAATTAAGACTGACAAACCATATCTTGACGCCTTATGAGGATAGGGATGGACAGCTTTGCGCTTGGGACGAGGAGGAGGAACATGGGCAATTGTACCATTCTTTTGAACCTTCAAAAAGTACTTCTGCGCATGACTTCTAATCTGTAAGCACAAATGTCAATAACAATCGGCGACGGAGGCAGGGGGTGGCTGGGGTGTGCTGTAGCCCACCCCAAAATCTGCCGAAACTGAATTTGACCAGTGCAATTGTCCCAAAAAAGATATTTAGTCCACCCATTAGTTGAATAAGAAATTAAAGTTTTCAAACACAAAGCAAGATACAGAGAATAAGAAAATGGAACTCTTAAGGATGATCAAACTAATCTATGTTAGATTATTATCGACTTCACGGGATTAATACTTGCATGCTTTGGTTGTGCGAAATAGTAGGACACAAATGATATAGCTATTTGACGATAGTAGCAATACTAGAGAGACAGGGTTAAAGCCTTAATGGGAATTCTTGTTTCATTTCCTTTTCCCATCACTCCTTGAATTGATATAAGATAGGCTTACATAGCAACCAAAAGAATGATTCCCCATATCTCGACAGTTCACTTACGCAAGTGAGTGAGTCACACTACATGTGTAATTGATATGTATCTATATTTATTTTTAGCGGGTTAGCTTCTTTGACTAGATGGTGGGTCAGCTACTTGTAACAGACTCTGAATCTCAAATATTTACCTGGGTCAATTTTTTACCGAGTTGCAATCATTTCATTATTTGTTACGCTTTTCTTTAATTAATTGTATGTGTTTTGTTTGGTGATTTACAAAACTGAGTTGGTAGGGGTTGTCTTTCGAAGTAAAGTACACTAAAGCTCAAAATCAATATGCAGGGAAGATAAGACAGCGTGCATCTTGCTCGCGTGAGGTATTTTATCGCTTGGGATGAAGGTATTCATGGAAAAAAAAAATAGCCCCCCCAAACGTAAATTCCTGGTTCCGCCGCTGATAACAATAGAACATCATCTAGTACTGAACCCTTGTGTAAACTAGCATTATCTTACGAAATTCGATCCTCCCCCAATCGAGGAATATAATGGAAAACTGTTAAAAAGATTAAATACAAGTCACTTAGTGGATTTAATACCACAACCTGTAACTTGGAAACTATACTTCCAGCCGCTCAACCAAGTGGCCTTTCGGAAAATTCACAGCTTCTAACACAGTGTGATCATAAGCTCAGTGAAAGTAATACCTGAATTACTGACTTAGAACCAACATAGTCCTCGATCTTCTTCCAGTCTCGATCAAACCTTTATTAAACCATATAACAAATCAGAAGTCAGTAAGATTGAATTCATTTGAGGAAGAAAAAAATATGAGAAAAAAAAAACTACACCAATTTAAGAAAAATATTGCAAGTAGAGTTGAAAAGAAACAGGTGAAAATATTTCCAAAACCTAAGTCAATGGAAGGAAAGAATAAGAAGAAATTGCTATCTAGAGATAAATACAAAAAAAACTTACAATTGAAGAGCTTCAAGAAACTTATCATGTTCTTCATCAGTCCAACTTTCTCTAGATTTAGTAATAGTATAAGGTTTCCTAATCTTCTTACCAGAAAGATCAGAAGAAGTGGATGTAGCCATGGATTGAGGACTAGAACTAGAAGAAGAGCTTGAATTCATCATCAGGTTTCTAAAGAGAGAGATTCAGTCGACCACAATAAAAAATTGTAAAAAAGAAGACTGTGCCTGAATCTTTGTATTGTGTGGCTTAGAAGGAAAGACTGTAGGCTGACCGATGACTACTGCCTACCTGGACCTGGACCAGATATGCTACCTGCTATACAATGGCTAAATACGGAAATGATTTCCACATGTCACCTAACCATCGTTCTTCTTGTCAGTACCTAATATTGTGTGAATAAACTGTAGCCACTAGATATATTAAAAGAAAAATGGTTGTACTAAAATAATATAGAATAATCAATCGAGTGGGACCATATGTCTATATTTGGTATGTGGGTGTATTTAAATCAAGACGGTAGGGATTGTGTAGAGTGTGGATACAAATCATCAAGAAAGGTATAATTGCACAGCTGGGCTGTTTGGGGAATCTAGTGGATAGTCCTAAGGCTTAGTCTTATACTAGATTGGACAGCCACGTCAGATAGCAGGGTAGGGGTGCTCTTATGGTATGGAAAGATTGGACGTCAAGTCGCTGAACCATTCAGCGCTGAGAAATCTCAGCCATTAGATCAAAGCATGACAATTAATTCAACGGATAAAAATGTAACGCTGAACCATTCAGCGTTTTTTCATTTTTTCAGCGCTGAATGGTTCAGCGTTTTCTCACTTTTTCAGCGCTGAACGGTTCAGCGCATCAATCTAGCTACTACTTGAGGTACTACCAAATGCTAGGAGAGAGAAGTAGTACTACTAGAATACACCACGCTTTTGGTAGTAGTAGTAGCCAATCTAGTACCCCATAAGACTAAGATTCAGACTTCAACCGCTAGTCCTTTTTTAAAACCCGTTTAGAGTTTTGTCCATGTAAAGAAAATAACCGGCGGCACACGTGTGAAAATTTTAGAAGAGTTTTCTAGTTCCCGAAATACCTTCTTCTTCTCCATATTCAATTCAACGAGAGAGATCTAATAATGGCAGAGATCACTTTCTATCACTCTATCTTGATTTCTACACTCCATTGATGGTTACAAGATGATTCTCTCGTTGTGTATATAGGGTTTTATTTTTATCTTGATTCCAGATCTAGTTTTTTGGTTTGAATTTGCGATGATATAAAGAGAGAAACGAGTGATGGTGAAAGATTCGATGCGTGAAACCAAATGCTGTATAGCCGGGTCACAATCTACTGCACCCTTTTAGAAGGTTTGCGTTGCCAGGTCGACATCAAATGCCTAACACCACTATGGTAGCGCGATATAGAAAATTATTTCTATCTCTCAGTAGAATCCATCCCATAACGACTATTTCCCCGTCTATATATATACATCCAATCTATCACAACTAAGACACAAATCACACAAATTTATCATTTCTTATATATTAAAGTGCGATTTTTTTCAATGGATCTGTCGGTGAAGAGTTACAAACGTTGGACGGTTAACGCACATAAAAAAATGTGTGTTCACAGGTTGCAAGAAATGGATGATGAGACAAATGAAGATAGGCAACTACAGAGCACAACACCATGGTGTTGTTATATTCGGAGCAAATACTTAGAGCTCCAGAGCCAAAAGAAGTACACGCACGAAGATGGTGTTGTAATATTCGGGGCAGATACTTAGAGCCCCGGAGCCAAAAGAAGTACACGAATGAAATATACGTATCAAGGGCGGGGAATTTTACCATCAAATTGTGATGCACGATTATTTCATTTCCAATTGCGTGTACGGAAATCAAAATTTCCAAGGTCGATTCCGCATTCCCCGACACTCGATGATGTAAATCATTGCGGCGCTTTGTTAGGTAGAACCTCAATTTAATTAACAGTATGATGCACTAAATATTAGATGTCATAGTCCTGAGCAAGAGGTTACGGCATCACTAAGGTTTCTAGGTGGGATGCCGACGGATGCCACCAATAAGTACATTTGGATGGATAAAACAACGACATACAAGTATCTTTCATTGTTCAGTGAAGTAACGATGAATCATTTTGGACCGAGGCTTTAATGAAAACCAACATGAAGATATTACCAAATATTAGCAGAAAACGAGTATAGGGGCTTCCCAGGGAACGTCGAAGACCTGGGAATTGAAAATATATTCCGGAGCCGGGGACTACTCCAATTTAAAGGTGGTGGTATTGTAATACCCCGATTCGACAGGTAGGGTTCGCCAAAATGGAAGTAATGGTTTATCCTTTCCTAACACCGAGGCCTTTTCAAATATAATTTAACTCAGAAGTTGAAAAAACTCTGCAGTTAAGCGTGATGGACCGAGAGTAGTCCAGGGATGGTGACATCCCGGGAAGCTGCTGGTGGATGGCCGCAGTGGTGCTCGTTAAAAAAACCACACTGCCGGATGACCGCAGTGGTTAAGTGCGGACAGTTTGGTGGAAGCACTGGTCGTTACAGATGGTATCAGAGCCGACGACGATTCACCTGTCGAGGTGAGAAACAAATAAGTTATTAGTGAAATACTAAAACTGGAAAAGTGTTGGCTAATGGTTCGCATACCCTACACGAACCATACTCTAAAAATGTGACTAAAGGTTATTTTGGTCAAGTTTTTGACGTCTAGTCTCTTAAACAAGGTGGATACTTGGGCCCAAATAAAAGTTGCAATTTTAAGCAATCTAGCCTTGGATATTCAATATATATAGAGGATTCATATAGCACAAAAAATCCATCCCTTGAAAAATATTGTGTGTGTTACATAAGGTTTTTTTCGACTATTTTGTTCT
>JAJJMA010235298.1:0-22632 GCA_023529015.1 Papaver nudicaule
CAGCCCTAACTTGTAAGTAGATTTACGTATAAACTTGATCATATCTAAAGGAAGTCACTTTCATGTGTTAAACTGTGAAGGACAGTTCGAAACTCACACACGATAATAGAGAGTGCAAATCCAAAGTTATCTCAAGCCTTTAACAGCGGTTAAAGCAACTCCTAGACATGTAAAGGATGTCATCTAAGGGAATCAAGTGCGTAGGGTCTTGTGGGATCTAAGAGATGTAAGGAGTGCGACAATAGCTGATTCTCTTGGAGGGTGGAATCGGTCTCTTCTACATCCCAGACCGAAGTCTGATAATAGGATAGTGTTTGTAGATAGTATAATACTATGCGGTGTTCAATCTGGATTAGGTCCCAGGGTTTTTCTGCTGGATTGCGGTTTCCTCGTTAACAAAACTTCTGATGTCTTGTGTGCTTTACTTTTCACATTATATCTATGATTATATAATTAAAGCAAACACAAGTAGTACGTTATTATAAGTGATGAGTGTCGAATTCAACAAAAATATATTCCTTACTTTTCTTAACTAAATAATAGTATGGGATAAGCAGGTTCGTTCCTGAGGGAGAGAGCTAAGTTGTTGACCTAATTTTCTGAATGAATGCAATGCAAGGTAATGAAACAATATATGAGATGAGAATGATCAAGGAATCAATTTCAGTCACAAAAGAAGAATCTTACTAACACGTAGTTATGTTTCTCACAATATACTCAATACTAGCAACCCTAGAAAAGATATAAGCTCATCTATTCCGCAATCTCCTAATTCCACCTAAAAGAATAAGCTCTCTATAGGATTCTATTCATGTGAACAACCTGGAATAAGCTCTCTAGATTTAATTCACTTGAACGTTATGGGTTCTACGAGATAGGTTACTCCTAGTGACAAATTCATAAGCTCGATTCATCAACTAGTGTCAATCCATACATGTGAATACTTAACAAAATCCCTTCATCAATATCCACATATTACTACTTGTATCAAGAATCCCTAGACAATTACACGGATCCAAGAATTCTCAATTAGCAATAGAATTGTCAATCAAGCATTCAATTTCGAACTTGAAAGATTAATCAACACTTCATAAATATTTTAGCATAGTAAAGATCAAACAATAAGAGATATTTTGCAAGAGGACAAACTATTATTCATGTAAACTCGAGTTCATGTTTGGACGTCAAAATCTTCCTCATTCAAACAAGATATTAGCTACAAAAGGTTTTCATGTTCTCAAATAAATCAAAGAATAAAAGGAGTTTAAAGAGTAAGAAACTTAGAAAACAAAACCCATTTGTGCTGGTGGTACATGGACATCAAACTCCTCAAGCTCCGGTAGTGGTGGATGGCGCAAACAGGTGGTGATGACGTCGTGGCGGTGGAACTGCTGATGGTGTTGGTATGGTGGCGTCGCTCGAGTTGTTGTTGCTGCTGCGGTGTTGATGGTATGCAAGGACACAAGGTGGTGCTGCAGTATGCAAGGATGATGGTATGCGGATATGATGGTGGTGGATGCAAGGTGGTAGCTGGTGGTGGAGAGGAGCAGACTGTGGAGATGCAAACTGGAGGCGGTTTTCTGTCAGGTGAGAGATATGAGATGATATTCTAGATCTTGTTCTTCCTCTTTTATATCTTCATTTTCTTGCCGCAAAACCCACGGAAACCCAGCAAACCAAAATACTCTTCACAACTTCTAAAAATAGCTCTCAATCTCCACCCTTTACTGTTTCAATCAAAGACATCAACACACTTTCCGTAACTGATTTCTCGCTTCAAAATATACCCTATCTTCTATAATCGCACCCAGCTCTTTCTGCTCCTCACGGTCCCTGAATTCCTTGTTCTGGCCTCCTAAAATACCCGCCAGAATACGACCAGAACCATGGTTCAACTGAAGGCAAAGATAGTGCAGTCAGCTAGTCTCAATGGAACTAAGAACTGAGTACACGTTCTCTGAATTCTTCTTGTCTTCAAACTCTTGACCCAACCCGTGTTCTCTTCTCAACAACCCACCAGAAATAACCCCAGTAGCCTAGGTTAACCAACGGCAAACCTGGCAGTGAACAGGATGCAACAACAAGAAAACTTGCTCGTTCAGGCATTTCAGCAAACAACTGATATGCATATTTCTGGACAGACGGATGTAGACTTCTATTTGATTTCTAAGCCATCCAAATCTCCTTCCCTGTAACACTTCATTCACACACACATACAATCAGACGAAACCCATGTATAAAAATCATTCAAATCTTTGAAAATCTTCTCCTCCTCTAAGCTACAGCAATGGCAGGTTGTTCTTTCTCTGTTTGTGATCACAAACCCACTGCTCCTAATTCAACAGAACTCCATTTCCTGCTGTACTCGTCTTTCTGTGTTCTCTGCCTTCTAAACTATCTTCTAAACCCTTGGCAAACATCAACTGAACCACAGCTAACTCCGGCAGCAACAAGACTGGCAGTTTTCCATTCTCCTTCCCTTCTCGGTCACAACTGAACCTGAACTCTTCCTAAAACTCGTCTCCTAAACCAGCCATAATGTTTCCTGTCTTCGAGTCCCTCTTGAAATCCTTGACCAGCACCCATACGAACCATGGCTGTGACCTTCAAACCCTTCTGAATTGAACTTGGTGCAACAACTGGTCAAGTCTGAAGGAGAACTGGTAGCTCCTGTTTGTTAAACCCGACTACTCACTGTGTGGTTAAGAATTAGCAGATGGTGGCCCAGAACGAAGCTTGCGTCTGCTCCAACAAACAACAACTAAACTCCGGTGGCTGCCTTGAGCTAGGAATCCGAGTGCTTCGGTAATCTGCTTGGCCTCACTTGAGAACAGGACTGCCTCCTGTAATTCAGACTTTAAAGACTCTCACCCTGGCTAGCTTTATGTCCATCACCCTCTAATGTCTCTAAACTTTGCTTTGCATTACTTTTTTTCTTCATTTTGTGTATCATGATTTAAATGCACCTGTAAAATAGAAAACAACGTTAAATAACCAATGTATGAGGCATTAGCTAGACATAAGTGTATGAATAGGGTACTCTTGAGTAGGTGATTTGAGCACCTAACAATAAGCCGCAGTTAATTCCCAATCCTTTCGAGGGATGCACCAAGACTTGCTTGTGTCGGAATTGATCCCTTGTGATCCAACTCAGGTTATCACAGATTTGGATATTGATTTTTGAGATTGTTCATATCTTACCAAAAGACTCACGAACCCAAACGAAAATTTGGTTGTATTTCTGTACCCCTACTTTTTCACTTGACAACTGACTTGACATACCAACGCAAGTGGGTTCAACCGAGCTATGCTCTAACACTACGGTAATCAATTCTTTAGGGGCATAAATCCATCGAACCGCGTGTCGCCATATCAAACGAAGATACAACTCGACCATAAGGATAACTCGAAGACTCGGGGAGTCATCGAAGAAACATTTTACAGCGAAGATCAGAGTATAATCGAAGCGACTGTCATCTTTGAACAAGGGATATCGAAGATGAAATAATCAACTTTAGCCTCAATGTCATCTCGATGCGCACCGACTTACTCGACAACCTCTGACACCCACTATTGAGTAATTTGTATTATTAACTGTTTCTCACTTTGCATCTTGTTCTATAAAAGGGGAGCTCGGGATTAGTTGTAAGGGTTGGATTTTTTGGTATGTCTTAAGGGCATTTGGGAGAGATTAGGTTAGTATCTTATGTTTAATCTCCTCAGGTCATTAAGCACTAATCCATTGTAGAATAGGTCACTGAGAAAACTTTACATTTAATGAATGTCATTTAATATTTACTTTGAATTATCGGTATGATTATAGTTATCGAGTTATATATGGAATGCAGTTCGATCTGCTGTTTTATACTGAAATTTACTTCTCATCCTCTTTACTCAAGATCTAGTCTAATGGCTGTTGGGTATAGCATATCTAAGCAGATTTTATACCGACAAAGTTTGGCGCTAGAAACAGGGACTGATTAAAATGATTTAGGTCTGCCTACGCTTTGTTGGTTTTCAAAATTTTCAGAAAAAATTTTCTCTACGTTTTTTTTTTAAGTTTTCTTCCTTAATCTTGCCATTTTTACTTAAAACCGCTCCACCACCTTAAGTATCTAAAGATCTTGAGCTTTAGAGTTCTAAGGAATTTCGAGCAAATCACTATATCAATAGATCGAGGTTTTTCAAGGAATTTAAGCTTTGAAATACGAAGATCTAATCAAGATCCAAGAAAAAAATGATTTTCAAGGTTCTTCATGAAAAAAGAAGAATGCAAAGGTTGTTTTCAAATCCATCATAATTCAAGTAAATACCTTTAGGGTTTCCTTTATCTTCATTTCGTTAAAAGGTTCCATATGCCCATTTTAGAGTTTATTTCCCAAGAGATATATTAGAAAGTAATAATGTCACTTTTAGAAACGTAATAATTTTTTGGAAAGTCAGTTAAGACGGATTTCCTAGAACCTCCATTTTTGGAAGGCAGATCTGGGCGAATCAGGGTTGTTAGAAAAAGTAGACATAAAATCCTAGCGTCAGAAATCCTAGGAATCTCATGGGATCGTACAATAAAGAAAATCAACTTAAAATCTCGCATGTCAGATATGTTATAACCGCTAGTACGCATGACAGACCAATAGTACACTGAGGTAGCCGCCCTGGACCTCACGAGTTTGTTACTTTTTGCAGGTCGCTATCACTATGGCATCAAAGTCCAATCAGATACTGAGGCAAGGAATATGCTCATCAAGGCAACACAATACAAGGCAGACAGTTAGTAAAGAAATTTCACCAGAAGTCGCCTCAAGCATGGTGCATCAGAAAGAACACAGAAACGAAGATGAAGTATTCATCCAATATTTGGGACCAGACGGAAAAGGACTCCCAGAGCATCAAAATGATGAAATTGAAGAAGGGGAAAAAGGGGGAAAGTCAAACAGAACGCAAGAGATAGGCCAACCCACCAAGCAAGAAACCATACGAGCTGAAAAATTCAAAGCACTCATAAGAAGAAACATGAGACTTAAGCTGAAATTGATCGAAGCAAACAAAAGGGCTCCATAAAAATCAGCTTCAAACTACAAAAGTAATAGCGAAGGTCACTCTCACCCAGGGGAAAACTCGCAGTCAAAACGTCATTCGGTATTGAGGGATCATACCCAGACAAAGGGAGATTTGCACCCTAAGCACTCGTCCACTCATAAAGGAGAAACATCAACTAACTATACCAAACTGAGTATCCATTCGAAGGGAAATAACATACACTTGGTATACGAGAATGATAAAGCTCGAAGGGATGCAGAGTCGGCGGCACTGCAAAAGGTCATGATGGACGAGATTAAAGCAATGCGAGCAGAGCTCCTCGATAACAAGACAATGCCATCAGCGAACTTAAAATTAAACAAAGCTATTAATGAAGTACATCGATCGCCACTCAGTTATGAACTCTTAAACAAGCCAATCTCAATCTTCGATGGAAGTGGTGACGCAACTCACCATTTAAAGATGTATCAGTGATTGTTCCTAGCATGGGCAGATAAAGATGAAGTACTTTGCAAGTATTTTCCATCGAGTCTGAAAGGTGAAGCACTATCCTGGTACGACAGCCTACCTATGTGCTCGATATCATCATTCAATGACATATCCAGGGTTTTCTTGCTTCATTTCCTTTACAACAACTCATCGAAGTCGGGAGGGGAGAAATTATTCAGCATTAGAGTAAAGCCGAAAGAAACCACCAAGAGCCTAACAGAGCGATGGACGACACAGTGTGTCGAAGTCGGAAATGGGGCTACAGAAAAAGACAAAGTTCGAGCTTACCTAAATGCACTCGATAAGGAACACCCTCTGTACGATAAACAATTCTCGAAAAACGTCGAAACACTACAAGATTTGCGAAATTACCAAAGGGAACAAATTGTACTAGAAGACATTAAAGAGCAGGCGGCCCAAGGGAAGGATAGCATATCGAGGCAGGTGCATTCGATTAACAACTTATCACTGGAAGAGCGACAAGAAGTCAAGAGGCTTGTGGAGCCCTATAAGAAAGTGTTATTCAGATTAAAGCAAGAACAACCAATGGACAATCAAGCAGGGGAGTCATCCAAACGAGAAAGACAGAGTGATATGGGAACGAAGGGAAGTCTGGTGATGAAAGGTATAACGACATCAGAAGATATAATAGTGGGGGCTACAAAAAAAACAGAAACGATGATTCTCGTCGAGGATACGAGGGAGGATACCAAAGCAAAAGTTCGGAGTGCAAAGGTCGGGATTCCCTCCCTTTCAGGATAAAAAACTCCTGAAACTAAGTGTCCCTTTGGAAGTTTCTTTGAGAAGCATTGAGGCATCTGAGTCAGCAAACGAGATTCACTATCCAAGAAGTAGAGGAAATCAGCATCCGAACACTAGAAACTTGAGGGATTATTTCCAGTTCCATAAATTTTATGGCCACCCCACAGATAATGCGCCACAACACAAGATCAGGTGCACCATTTTATATCGCAGGGAAAATTCGATCATCTCATAGGATTACCAAATCCACCTCCTCAACAATCACAACCCCAAGAGGTCAAGAAGCACAAAGCTTATGTAATCACGATAGATCGAGACATCGCAAAATTTGAGGACTGCAATTCGATAGTACATTCCAAGGTCAGCGAGTACAGTTTTTGTAGTAGCATCACAGACAAAATACACAAAGGAGACTTCAAAGGCAAAGAAGTAATGAGTGTAGCTACGAGGAAACCCCTCGAGGAATGGCAAAAAAAGTCAGTGTTCTTTTCTGCCGAAGACATACCGGATGGAGGAAGGGCACATAACGACTCCCTGGTGATAACTCTGAACATTAAAAAGATGGCAATGCCAAGAGTACTAGTGGATCTATGAAGTTCTGTTGATATCCTCTTCGGGAAGACCCATGACCAAATGTTTGGAAAGGAAGCACTGCTGGTGCCCTAGACTTATAATATTTATGGATTCAATGGCAAGCCCTCGCTACCTAGAGGAGAATTGCCTCTAACAATATATGTAGGAGAACTCCAGCTCCTTACACCATTCTGCGTGGTGGACATTGACTCTCCTTACACGACAATTATGGGGAGACCATGGTTGCATGGACTTATGGGAGTAGCATCAACACTCCACCGAAGAATTCGATTTCCAACACCTAAAGGGATTACCGAGATAATGGGGGACCCATCAGAGGCTCGCGTCTGCAACGAAATTGACATTCAACAAAGGAAAGGATCAGAAGTAGGTCTAGGAAATCCAAGCAAGCAGCCTAAGTTTACAGAATCTGACATTAAGGAATTCATCACCAGGTAGAAGCGGGGATGACAAGAACCTCGATGGCATAACAATCACAGAAGGGTAGACCTATGAAAAAGTTACAATCGATTCCACAATCAAACATAGGATCTACTAAGCAGGAAACAAATTATAGGTACAAAGATAGAGAGCAGTTTATGATAGTATATAACAAGCAAAGTAACACAGAATTCAATGAACCATTTAAAGAAAATGACACATCCTCAAAGTCATGAAACAACATCATCGAGGAAAATGAAACACCTACAACAATACAACAAACTCCAGAAGAGCCTGCTTGGATAGGTCCCTATGTCATCGAGCGAGAAATGGGAAATGATACATATAGTCTACTCAATTTCAAAATAGAACGCATGGAAACCTTAATCGAAGGAAAGTACTTAAAGCATCTTATTACCAAATAAAATAAAGCGAGCAGCTCGATCTGTTATATCTCGATTCAGTCTCCAAATACTACCTGAATAAGCAAAGTTCTACTCGGTTAGGCATATCTCCCAAAAGGCCTTGACGCCAAAGGCCTGATGACATATATACAAAAAGGCCCTGACGCCAAAGGCACTGATGCCATATATACAAAAAGGCCCCGACGCCAAATATAAAAAAGTCCTACCATGTTAGGCACAGAGATGATGTCGATGTTGTCGTAAGGGCCCTACGAACTACGCGACACATTCCTCTACCCACAAGATACCCCGTTAGCGGTGGATACTTTGCATCGAAGCTACATAAGCTAGAGGCATTAAGATAGAGGCATTTGGACCCACTACCAAGCGACCCATGAAACCTCCTAGATGAGGCATCGCGGGGATAATAAATGGGATTAACATCTACCATTAGGGTGTATGGAACCCCGAGGCAGCTAATTTGCTTACATTCATGGGAATGGAAAGCGAGTTATGCAGTCAAGGGACCTCCTTCAAAAATCAAACATAGCCTCGAGGAGGGGCGAGCAAGAATTGAAGGATGAATTCCAGGTCGCGACAGGAACACAGTACCATGTCTAAGCTACAGCTTCGACCGACACTCCCCCATAGTGCTACTTGATTATTGAAGTCAGAATATAGCTACCTACCATAAGATTCCTGCTTTACATAGGCAAAACAGGTATCTAAGATGAAAAAGCAGGGGTACCGAAATACAACCAACTTTTCGTTTGGGCTCGTGATTCTTATGGTAAGATATGGACGATCTCAAAAATCAATATCCAAATCTAATAACCGGAGTGGGATCACAAGTGATCGGTCCAACTCAAGATAAATCCTGGCAAATCCCCCTGGATGGATTATGGAACAACTCGACGATTATTAATAACGTACTTCTTGTGTTTGCTTCAATTATATAACCAGAGAATATAATGCGGAAAGTAAAGCACACAAGACACCAAAGATTTTTTTAACGAGGAAACTACGAACTGTAGAAAAAACTCGGGACCTCGTCCAGATTGAACACCACACAATACTAACTGTCTCCAAACACTAGCCTACTATAAGACTTCGGTCTGGGATGTAGCATAGACCAACTCAAGCCCTCCAAGCGAATTGGCTATTGTAGCACTCCTCACGTCTCTAGATCCCCCACAGATCGTCACACACTTGATTCCCCTAGTTGACGTCCTTTACAGGCCTAGGAGTTGCTTTAACCACTGTTAAAGGCTTGTCTCAATAATTCCGGCTTTGCAACCTCAATTATCAACAATATGTTTGAATTGTCCTCTTCAGTTTGACATACACAAAGTGACTTCCTTCGGATTGCTCCAGGTGATACGGAAATCAACTTACAAGTGGGGGCTGACAAGTAAACCGTGTAAACTATGCCCAACTTGTCTCTACCTTATTTGTAAAAAGAATCACTTAAGAAACTTATACAACTGGATCTAACTAGGTCTTACAACACTGAGTGCAGCCGTGCATTGCTTCCTTTCAACCTGGTATGTAACGTATCAGTTCTTGAATAGCCTTATTGCAGAAGAGAAGAAATACAAAATAGACAAGAACGTGATCAGGTTACCAAGGTTACAGGTTAATCTGATAACAACCACAAAGGTATGTTATCTCCTACATGTGCTTCCCAACTCTCAAGAGAAGTATTTATAGTCATTAGATAAATCCCACAGAGGAACTGCTACCTAATAGAGGATGACTATACCACAATAAGCCTAAACCTAAGTGTAAAGAGTTCACGATCAATTCCACAGAGAAACTTCACGTATGCTTGATGCTTGTGGTTTTCGTTCTTTAACCCTCTATTTATAGCACTCAATAAGATAGGTTGGTTAGGAATAAAGCAACTAGTTACTTGGCTTACAAGTTAGCAAGTGCCCGTGTAAACGAACCCGTTACTTAGCTTGCACACAAAGAAACCCTAGATTTATCTCAATTGCAAATCTTTAAACATTTATCTGCCAAGTGTTTTGTTAGCTCACAAACACTTCAAGATAGAGATCCAACAGACTAGAGATAATCTTTATCTTATTGACACATTGAGATTCGTTAGATGGACCACAAAAGATATTCTGATAAGCACAAGTCCAAATAAGAGATAAGGAGTCAGAAGTTTAACCCGCGTGAAATTCCAGAAGAATATCCACGTGGACGGTTCGGGAACCGTCCTTCTGAATTCCGGACAAATTCATCGAATCTGTGGTTCACGTACATGTACGTGTACAAATTGATGTTTTGAAACTCAGGAGTGAAATCCAGAGTCACTGTTCACAAACCGGTTCGTGAACCGCCGTCAGTCAGAATTAGGGTTTAACCGGATCCGCTGGAAGTTCTGGGCTGGGCCAGTACTTAGACGTGTTATTACACCCTCAGCTATAATCCACTAGACTCTGCTCTAGAGTACTCCTTTAGATTCATCCGCTTCCTACATGTGATTTGCAAGCAAACTAATGCAATAGAAAGGGCATCAAATCTATCTCGTGCATCTTGTAACCTTAGTATTGTGGGAACAAATACTAACATAACTCATGGTTATGTAGACAAGAATACAAAATCTCAAACGCTATATCACTACTAAAGTAGTCGACTATTTCGAAAGATAGAATAAGTAGAATAGAAGAATTTCCATAAAAGTCATAACTCTTACTAACCTTTTATCGATGAAGAATATTCGGATGTCTTCTTTATATGCACTGTCTTCGTCTTCAAGTCTCTACTACTTTGTCTATATCCCAATTCTGAAATCTAAACTCTAGTAGGCTAAATCAAGAATTGTGTTTTGACACCTAAAACTGACAACCAGCTTGACATACCAACGCTAGTGGGTTTGAACGGACAATGCCCTAACATAAGATACCTAACTCAAGCCTCCTCGGAGGATACTTGGTATCTTCGATGTCTACCATAAGCCCCCTATGTGCTCAGCCAAACCAGCTACTTACGACTTCGATAGCCAAAGACAGCTTGAGGCGAGGCAAGTAGCGAAAATCCTATGAGAAGGGTGATCTGCAACCCCCACTAGCTTGGTTTACTGTCTCCCACGTCGAAATAAGCCCTAGAGTTGCACTCTAAGTAACCTTAGGAGCCTAGAATATGCAAAGAAGATTATGTGCTTGATCACGAACTTCAAAAATTTATACAACTAACACACGACATACAAAAATGTCTTTTCATTGCAGGAAAGTTCGAAGTACAAAAAAGGGTCGAAGTATTCGAAAGGTCGTACAAAAACAGATACAAAAAAGGAAATGAAAAAACTTCAAACAAGGGCAGAAGGAGTTTCAAGGAGACTATTCATCATACTAGATAAATTTTCCTTTTCTTTCAAGCACTCATCGCTAGTTTTTATATGTTGACGCACTACTTTATCATCAAAAGTTCCCTTTTCCTTTTCTTCTTCTTCAAATTCATCATCCTCATTATATTCTGGTACAAATTCACTAGTCATAATCCCTTTACCCTTGATGTCCCCCTTCATCTCTCCTGTGCCATTCCCACCATCGCCATCGATAATCTCCTCGACACCATTTTTTGGGTTTTCCTCGATATTCACCTCGAGATATCCCTCAACACCACCTTTAGGTCTTTCCCCGACACTCACCTTGGGATTATCCTGAATGATATCTTCGACACTGTTCTCGGCATCATCTTCGCCATCATCAGAATTATCCTCAGAATCATCATCAGTATCAGGATCAGTGTCTTTAGGATTTACCTTCTTTACTTTAGGACCAACTTTCTTATCAATAAATCTGAGAAACACTTCATGCGGAAGCAAATTCTCATCTTCAGGAAGCTCTAAGTCAGAATCATCTGCAACCAAAGCTCCATAGTCAGCAGGTTCAACTCGGAGATGCCTGAAGAGATCTCGGCCATGTTTTTGGCAAGCTTTATTCGTTATAAACGCTTTATTCAACTCTGATTTTAAAAGTAAATCCATCACAACATCACCAAACTGAAGTTGAGGTTGAGCGAGTGCGAGTGCATTAATAGTCTTCCTCAATCTTTCTTCGACTGAGAGACGACGGTTCCTCTCGACAGCCAACTCTCGAGCATTTTTCTTCGCTTCTTCTTCGAACTTCGCTTTAAGAATCGATTCTGCAATCAATTGGGCGGAGGCATTGTCCCTATCTAACTCAGCTTATGCAATCTTATGTTTCAAATTCATCTCGTAACCTGAAATACAAAAACAGACAAATAAGGACGAATTTCGAGGGCCTACCAAATTCACATTGAAAAATTTAGGCTAAGTATCCTACTTTCTTTCGCCACCATATAGTCAATAACTCTTGCTCGTTTCAAAATCTTCCTCCTAATATCAACATCAGGATTCCACCCCAATTTGGCCAACTCAATTCGATACTCATTCACCATTTTCGAGAACTGATCTTTCGAAGTTTTAGCCTTTCCAAGATCTTTGCTAACTTCGTTATACCCTCTCTTCAAACCTTCATTCAACTCTGTCAACTCGTTGTTAGCATTCTTCAGTGCATCATTTTGAATTTTCAGGTTCTTAATTTGATCATCCAATTGTTCAATCAAAATTTTGCCAGAAGTATGACGTGTTTGGTCCCTCTGAGCATCATCTCGCTCTCTGGTCAAGCGATTTATATCGAGCTGGTATTGGTGCATTTCCTGTGCCATACGTCGATTCTTTTCTCTCTCTTCGTTATTAAGAATGCCCTCAACTGCAGATCTTCTCTTTCTCTCTTGATTTAGAACATCTCCAGCTTCGGACATTTTCCTTCAATGATAATCAAGTTCATCTCGAGCCTCACCTTTTTCCTTAACAAGACGATCGAGTCGATCTCGTTGACCTTTGTCCAAGTCATAAGCCACATTTTTGTACTTGCGGCTTGCTTGAAAATAAGTACAAGGGCTAAGTTAGCTCGATGAATTTCTTCCTTTTCTTAATTCAACTCTCCTTTTTTACATCGATAAAAAACATTCAACACCTACTATGAACATCTACGAAAACAACAAAGTAAGGGCGTACCTTTCAGCTGGACACGCTCATTTGCAATTCGGTGCTTCTCAGAAAATATATCCTCATGCATCCTGAGAAATTTCCGCTTGTAGTAGGAGACATCATCATGTCGTCTGAAAGAGTAGTTTAGCAAGCTCGTTGTATGATGATTGCCCTAAGAAAAAAAGGTCAAACTGTCAGCAACAGCAGTGACAAGGAAAACCGCGTTAAAATTAAACAACCACCCACCCACCATCTGAAGTAGAGAAAGATTCTCTTCAAAAGAAAAAAGCGGGTTACGAGGATCGCATGTGTCTTTCAGGCACTCCCCACTGAGAATATCAGCAATTTTCTGACAGAAATTGGGACCGAGAGGACAGTTCGAGGGATCATAGGCATGAGCGCTAAAACGAGAAGACACCTCTTTGGCAAAATCACATGGATCAAAATTCCTGGGAGTATATTGCTCTTGGTTATCCCTTACAAAAGCAGGAACCTTCGGAAATTTAGAACCACCGGGATGGGTAAACAGGGCAGCCGATTTTGCCAAATCAGAAGAACCAATGGCTTTTCCTTGTCGAGGTATTGAAAGATTCATGAGGGGAGTAGGTCTTCCCGAAGGAAGGTCAGCAATCACTTCGGAAAAAACAATAATAGATGTAGGGACAATGACAACAAGCAGAGGCAGAGGCATCCACCTTCATGGAATCATCTCCAAGCTTAGCATCCATAATAACCTTCGAATCTGATTTCACATTTTGAGCTGCTTTAGCAACTTTCGCATCCCTCCCCGAGGCTTGAGAAGTTTCTTCGTTCCTCTTACCCAATTTTGCACCCTTCGAGACGACCTTCTTAGCCCTCCCATCCTTTTTAGCCTTCGAATAATTCTTTTTCTTTTTCTCATCATCATTGAAAAATACCAGCGAATCATCAGTTCCATCAAGTTCCTTCACTTGGCCCTACAGGATAAGACCCGTCTTTCCTAGGAAACAAACAGAGGCAAGTAGTCATACTTTAAATAACACATTTTAGGCAGATGGTGTTTGTTACCTGATCAATAGCCCCTTCTCCTGTACGTGCTCACTTCAAATCTCTCGGAACGCCCTCGATAGTACTCTTCCTTTTTAACAGTAGTTGACGAGATGACTCCTTCTCTTCCTCTGAAAAGTGTACAATAAAAAGATGTTATGTTGAGAACTGGTGATCATCTTCGACTTTATCTCGAGGCCAATAACGTCCCGAATCTTTCCAGCCACGAAGAATAGGTCCGGAGAATAGCACAGGTTCTGTATACCAACCCTTATCAAGGGAGTAGTTAGGAAAACCAGGAACAACATCCTCCACGTTATCTCGAAGTTCAAAACGAACTCCCCAATGAGCAGCCTCGACGTCAAGAGTTAAACAAGCCCGGTAGTGCTTAAAGAATTTGGCAGCAGTAAAGTAGTACTTCGATGTCGAGCCAGCGACATAATTTCCCCCCGAACAAAGAACCCACTTATTGATTAGGTGAATTGAACTGCAAGTCATTTGCATTACCCTGCGAGCTTCTGGCATCAAACAAATAATTTCGAGAAATAAAGGATTTGAAGATCGATAGAGTGGGGTTAAAAGCCCTGCGAGCATTTGATGAGTAGTTAACATCAGTTGATTATCACCACACTTGTAATCTAGGCATCAATAGAAGAGGAGGAAGTCATCTGAAGAGGAAATTGCACGATAAAACCCCGCCGAAAACGAAAATTGTAGCGGTAGAAAACTCGAAAAATCAATGTAAGTAAAAATACGAAAAGACCTACCTTTACGGATCAACAGGAGAAATAAAGAAGTCGGTACCAAATGATTTTAAGGAACAAGCACGATTTAGGGTTAAAGATGGAAGTTTTAGAAAGAAAGAAGAAATAGACAGAGAATGGGGAAGAAGAAGAAGAATTCGAAAAGGTAAAAGTTTTAAAGGGAGAAAATAAGCTTAAATAAAGATAAGAAACCGGCGTTATAGGTAAAAGGGTTAGAAGTTGGCTACAATCTCGGGAACATGCAGAACGTGTGTCACGGAAACGTCACTCCTGGCATATAGTGGGGCACGTGTCAAAGGATAGGCAACGAATAAGAATTTCCTTCCCCAAACATCTTTGATCTCTGGGAAAGGAAAGAGGCAAACTGTAGGGGCATAAATCCATCGAACCACGTATCACCATCTTAAAGGAAGAGACAACTCAAACTTAAGGATAACAAGAAGACTCGACACTCAGTATCTATCGATATGTAGGAGTCATCGAAGAAACATTTTACAGCTAAAATCAGAGTATAATCGAAGAGACTGTCATCTTAGAACAAGAGATATCGAAGGATGAAAAACTTTAGCCTCGATGCCATCTCGATGCGCACCGACTTACTCGACAACCTCTGACACCCACGATTGAGTATTTTGTCTTATTAGTTGTTTCGCACTTTGCATCTCGCTCTATAAAAGGAGGGCTCGGGATCAGTTGTAAGGGTTGGATTTTTTGGCAAGTCTTAAGGGCATTTGGGAGAGACTAGGTTAGTATCTTATGTTTAATCTCCTCAGGTCATTAAGCACCAATCCATTGCAGAATAGGTCACAGAGAAAACTTTACATTTAATGAATGTCATTTAATCTTTACTTTGAATTATCAGCATGATTATAGTTATCGAGTTATATATGGAATGCAGTTCGATGTGCTGTTTTATAGTGAAATTTATTTCTCATCCTATTTATTCAAGATCTAATCTAATGGCTGTTGGGTATATAGTCTCTAAGCAGATTTTATACCGACACAAATTCGTATAAAGAGAAATCGAAGCCTAGTATTGAAAATTGATACCATGCACATATTTGATTCTTTAAGGAAATGAATTTACAGGGTATTACAAAAAGAAATCGAGCTTCTGATAAAAGTGTCATCTCTGAATTTCCTTCGCCTGTTCTCATGGCGTTGTGACCTACTCGTGCACAAACAAACATGTAAATTGCAAGTAGTACTAATAAAAATATTGATACTGACGAGCATAGTTGTAGCAAACTTCAGTGTATTTGTACCAGCTTATAATATTTATTTTTACTGTATAATCGAACTTCTCGTTATTTCGCTTTTTTATCTTTTACTAATCGCAATATTAAATGGGTAATATTATAACTTGTTTGATTTATGAGTAAATTGATTAATTCATACTTGAGTCTCATTTAAAGGGTTTTTTGTGATTTTTGTGATGTGTGTGGTGATTGTTTTTAATTCAGATATTTTTTTTTATACATGCATATATTCAAAATGCATCTGAACTGTTAATTCTTCAAATTGGATATACTAACAAAATGACTCTTGACACTCAAGAACCTTCAATTCATCGATTAAACAACTTTCACATCTGCCACCCTTCCATTTAAACTCGACTTCCATGTAGTTGCACATAATCTAGTTAGAGATTATCCAACCACAGCCATAGATCCAAATAATGTATAAGAGTTTTATCAATGAGTCAATGAAGGTGTGATGCATATAAAGCAAATGACACTAGATCATTTTAACGTGATCAGAGCTATCAAAGCATCCCCACATCATGAATTTATTGATTGTTTGGTGTTTGATTACATAGACTCCATTGGAGAAGGGTTGTGTTCTTGAGAGAGTGTTGAAGAAGATGATGGGAGTGGAGCGGAGGAAGAGAGAGAAAGTCAAAAAGAAGATCCCTCGAACCCCAGTATACTTTTCCTTTATAAAAGAGAAGCTTTCACAGCAAATTATTGAAATACCCTTAGCTTAGCTATTAAGCAAAGACTTTGATGTGGTGCATATCTTCCTCTCCAACGCTAAGTGCCTTTGGCTCTAATCTTCTTCTACGTGTCGAGCATACTTTTAGCCCCTACATTCCATGATAGCAATTCTTCACCCTGATCATTAACAAATAACACCATAATTACAAATGTTATCAACAAGAAAGCAACAAAATGACCCTGGATTAGAAAATCGTAGTTACAAAACCTTTCTTTCTTATTCTTCATTCACATCATCTCTGTTGTGCCTAAAATCCACTTGCAATTATAAACAAAACCCAAAATTCTTCAAAACCCAAACCATAATAGCCAAAATCAGACTAATTTTGATGAATCAAGAGAGGGATTTTCTAAAAAAAAACTAAAAAATGACCCTGGATTGTACAAGAACAAATATTAGTCCATAGAATGGAACTATACACTGGTTAACTACGTGTAATGATTCATAAAGAATACTAGCAACCTTGAATAAAAAAAATGATAACTCGGATAAAAGTTTTTGTTTATTGTTGAGCACATGTATTCAGAATTCTATGAAGTTTATTCGAGAAGAAAGATTCACATACCATTCACTAAAATGAACATTGATTTATGTATGAATACATAAATATACTTTATGTCAAACTATTGATAAAATACAATGTCTCGAGAAACATTGTATATGGTTCAACAAACACTATGAAGTATAGAAAGAAAACTTCAAGTGTTATGGTCATACAACTTCAATATAGAAGTCATTTCGTATGACACTTGATCAATAAGTGATCAAGTCGATTCACTAATATCAGCAAGCATTAAGTTAGTAGTATCTTTTCAGATTAGAGCAAAAGGTATGTTGGAATCGTGTTGTCAAGATGATTAACCTTTGTATGAAGGATAATAAGTACGTTGTTCCTCAGTCATCTTCAAATCTTCAGTAAATCTTCTGAATCATACCAACCATCTTCTACATCTTAAGTCTAACGTAATGCAGTATAAATTTAGTAAACGTGTTCAAGTGAACGAGTATTGAAAACAAAATGATATATGACAATTAAATTTGACAGCTTAGTGGGTTCAACCGAGCGATGCTCTAGTAAAAAGGAAAACCTTCCAATGCTGACATATGTTCGGGTCTTGAATACGCCTTGCAGTCCCAATTCATTGTCTTGGAACTTAAAATGATTCCAACCAATTGTTGCATGCATAGTCTTGGTGGGGGTAGTTTTATCATTGAAACGAACTCGAAGAATGTGGCGGATGCAGTTAATGGCCCTAACTCAACATTATCGTGGCAGAATCATAACATAATCCAAGACACTTTATTTCAATTACAGTATTTTGAGTGTTGGTCTGCAAGGAAAATTCACAGACTATATAATAAGCCAGCTGATGGCCTTGCTAAACATGCTAGACGATTTAGGATCTCTCAAGTTTAGCTTCAGCCTATGCCAAATTTTATTTCTGGTTTAATTATGGAGGATATGAACTATGTAATGCCTCCTTTACTATCTTAAGCTAATACAATTAAGGTTTCGCATTAAAAAAAAAACTTGTTCATATCCGCTATCCAGTGTTATTCAAGTTCCACGCCGAACTTTAAAATTACAAACCTGTGCACGACACTGAAAAACCGAGAAAACCGAGCAGAGCCATTAATTAACCTGGCAAATTTGGGGGCGAGCCCAAATTTAATAGGGGCGAGCACTACTTCAAATATCCCACCCCAGTTTATAAGGGGTGCTAAAACTGTGTGCAAATACTAAAAAGTCCCTACACTAATCTTCCTACTAATTTAACTACATAACTAATCAAAAAACACCCAAACAAATCACCCTATTCTATATATCCTTATCAACAAACACTCTTCTTCTTTCTACTACATTTCTTACTCTCTAAAATCCATTTTCAAAAAAAAAATAACACATTCAAAATTCGGATTTTGAAGAAGCTTGGTTTGTTGATTAACTTACATTGTTGATTAACTTACGTTACAAACAAAGATGGTTGGTCAAACACAATCGAATAATGGTTTATTGGTTTATGTGAGAAGAGGAAGAAGAGGAAGAGTTTCATCAAGATCAAGTGTTGTGGAACAACCCGAGCATGAAGAACCACAGGAACAACAACCCCAGCATGCCATTCATGGATGAGTCTCCAGTTAGGAGGTTAGTTTACTACAAACACTATGATTGGCATGATAATAGTAAATTTTTTTGTAGTTACATAAGAAAAATCGTCGAGGTAAATCTCAAATCCATGCCGATTGATCATGTTCTGGGTAAAACATTTGTAGAACTCGTCATGCTCGATTGACATATCATGACGACTTGGATAAACTCGTAGAGGTTAGATATAGGTCTGTGGCGATTGTTCGTATTATGGGTACGCAAATTTTCAAATCGTCATAATCAGAGAACTTATCCTGACGATTTTGTTCCAGTATTTCCTGCCGTATTTGTTTTGATTTATCTGGTCGTAAAGGTTTAAGCTAGGTATGTGACGATTTTAAAGTTAGAAAAAGGAAAAATGGTTAAACTTTACTTTCATCAGTCGTCACATTTTTATACGAAAGCATGACGATGTGTTTGTTAGGTAGTGAGTCGTCAAGTTGTTCATCCTTACCGTGACGATATTGATGCATGGTCTTTGTTATGCTATACAGCCTTGGAGAGACAAGTGCTCCACAGAGTGAGCTAGTTCCATTACCACTCCCACTACTAACCGAGGAAAACGTTGCTGAACATAACTTTGTTTTCATACCATTGTTTTCAACATATAATGTAGTCAATCTTCGACGAAAAAGAGTTGGTGATATGGAACCGTTGCTTCGTTGTTTTTGTTCAACCTGTCTAAGGGTGATACGCCACAACAACATGATTGAGAGATCTGGGGATGTAACCAGATCTGGGCGTGTTATCAATCCTAATGAGTGAACTTAGAACAATCTTTCCTTAAAGTGTTTTCAATTTCTTTAGTTGTTGAATTACTAAATTGTTAGTTAAACTTTTGTTCCCTAAATTCTATGTAGTTGGTTTTTGTGCTCTCGTACATTCTACTTATTATCATGTGAGTGATGATTTTGTTATTTTGTCGTACCTTCCACCAAATCGTCATAATATTAACCACAACCTTGACAATATAGTTTACATGGAGTTTGTTATTTTGTCTAGCCTCAAAGAGCTCAGCCCTCCTCGGTATCCATTTGGTTCAGAGGTTGATCCTGAACCCCCACTACCAATGAATGAACTCATTGATCGACCTCGCCCACAACGATTGCGGGGGGATTATGTTCCTGAATATCTGCCTGGCCCCAGTCGTCGTCAGTATCCAGTAATTCCATTTACTTCTGAGCTTTATCATCAAAACCCACCACCGATTCGCGAGGATGATCCACGTGTGATTCATCAACGTCATCTGTATACACTACGTCAGGAAAAGCCCCACTATAGCTGATGTTGTATTGAATGTGATAGGGTTGTACGCATCAACATGATTCGCGGCCAAAAGATGGTGGATACGAAGGGACGACGCGTCTTTAATCCTTATGAATGAACTTATGGCAACCTTTCCCTACGTATTTTGTATTAGCTTTAGTTGTTGAATTGGGTTATTTTGTTTGTTGAATTAGTTAAACTTTTCTATTAAGTTAATATAGTATGCTTAAGTTATATTATACATTCATTTGCAGACGTTTGAGGTTTTCATAAACTATTGGTAACCATTAAATTATAAAGACTCAAACTCTGCACAAAAATCGTCAAAGAATCAAAAACAACCGTGACGAAAAATCTTAAATCGTCACGTTGGGTTTATAAAACTTGACGATTTATGTTGCAATTTGAGCCTACTCTGCATGAGTTTCATACGAAATCGTCATAGTTTACAGCTATAGTATGACGATTTAAAGTTGTGTCGTTTTGTTATATCCTATTAGCCTGACGATTTACTGATATGAACAATATGGATTAAGTCGTCATATTAGGAACTCAAACCATGACGATTTGGGTCCTTCCAAATTCCCTTCTCTGCCCGAAATTTACCTAAAATCGTCAGGGTTAAACGAGATAACATGACGATTTATGGATTAAGTCGTCATATTAGGAACTCAAACCATGACGATTTGGGTCCTTTAAAATTCCCTTCTCTGCCCGAAATTTGCCTAAAATCGTCATGGTTTGGACCCATAATTATGACGATTTGGTCATCATCCGTCATGGTTGTGGCAGTTACCTTGACGATTTGGGTTGTGATCATTTGAACTTTTGAACACACTGAACTCAAAAAACGATGTAGTGCAGAAAACACTTACAAAAAAAGTTATAAATACGTAATAAATTGCACTCCATAAGTTTGACTTTGACATAGAATGTTCAAAATATAGTTGTCCAAACAACTCACGCACTACTTGTCAGGAATGTTAATACTACGCAAAGCGTTATCGGTTATCTCCCAAAGTTGCAAAGAAAACTCGTAATTCTTCTTCCACTCCAGAGCACTTAAGGTAAAAGTACCTTTGGAATTATGCAGGTGCACCGGTGGTAGCGGACACTTGTCCTCGAGCTTCAACCCTATAAAATGGCGTTCCTTCACAAAAGCATAACAATTCTTCTATTCTGATTCTCCGGTGTGCAAACTGCCTTCGAGGGGATAAATGTGAAACTCCCTGAAGGAAAGTTAGGAGTAAAGGAGTGAACAACACAGTGAAAAGTATCCGCTAAAAGTTGGCCACACTGAGGAATTTTCATCCAATATTTATAACAAACAGTCTTAGCTCGCTTACGTCCTTTCACACTAGCCATCAACTCCTTGAATTTATAATCTTGAACCATCGTATCGCTTTGAAGCATCAAATCAATATACATTTCCTTGTCCTTCAGTAGTTGAGCGGCCATCTCTGTCCTTACATATTCTACCTGGCTCAACCCCATCGCATCCGCCCCATCAAAATGCCCCCACTGTTCACAAGCAACGTGGTAACCACAATGTCCATCCCCATCGACGTCGTCATGTGATATGACGAAATCACTGATGATCCAAGGGATGTCCTCCATATAGTTTTTGTAAATTGTATGAATGGTCCTCAATGGTCTTCCGGTGTTTGCATCCCTAGGGGTCTTCATTGGTCCAACCTCAATTACGATTGTTTGCATTCCGCTTTGTTGGTTTGACTGTGGAGTGCACAATTCCTCGTCACCGACCGTTGGAGCACTTCCTACACACGATGACACTAATGATGTTCCCACTCCTTGAGTTGTTTCTCTAACCTTGGATATAACTTTTGCTTTTGGATCAGCAGAACTCTCTTGGGTAAGCACCATCTTCCGGCCACTCTTATGCTTCTTCTCCCCCGTTGTGTACTCGGCTTCCACTAACTCTGCTAGGGTGGGGTTTCTCTTAGTACTTTTTTGAAACTTCTTTTCCTTCCTAATTTCACTAAAAGAGGTTGCGCTGATTGGTCTACCAGTTGGTTTTTCTATCTCTGATTCTTCAGCAGTAGTCATCACCAAATTAAGGGAAAGAATGGTGCGTTCACGCAAAGCTAGTTTACTCACATGATTCATGGTTGGGTATGATTCAACTATTTCACGATGCACATCGGTATCAACCCAAGATTGTGTATCCTCGAATGTAGGAGCAGGAATGAATGAGAGTTGCTGCCAAAAGGGATGAATATCCTCGAGCGGAACATGGTCTTCATATCTACCGAGGCGATGAAGACACGGAAGTCCTATACCGATCATCGTCTTACATTCACAAACTTGCACGATACCTTGCTCTTCCATCTTTTTAAAAATAGCACGTTGCTCCATCATATAATTTATCGCCCAATGCGATACTCGGAACATAATATAACGAAGAAATCTGTTCTCTTCCTCATTATAACTGGTGCAAAACGAGCTCCTACTCTTTCCCATTTCCTTTTGAATCTTCCACAAATCATGATTACTATACTCATGGATACCTTCTTGTAACGTAACAACCCCATTGTGACATACATCGAGCATCCTCTTCAACCGACCATGAGCTCCCTCAACCATACTCGTTGCCTCATTCTTGAAATGAGGATAATCATAGGTCCATGCATAAACAAACCTTTGTTTGTGTTCGGTTAACCACGTATCTATGCA